>DWAO01002117.1:0-16770 GCA_018230605.1 Heliconius congener
ATTTACTTAAATTTATATTTCCATTTCTTCGCTCTGGTGTCGAGGCAAAGCGCGCTTTGAGTTCTGCCACTCAACACGTAATGCCTCCAGAATTCGACAGAAAGTGAGGAATGGAGTGTCCTAACACTAGTTTCTCTCTGCCTACCCTGCTGTGTGCAGAATACAGCGTGAAGCTGATTTATTTATTCTAAATATAACAATAAGCTTAAACGGGCAAAGTCGTGAGCGGGTCGCTATTATATATGTATACAAAAGTAAAAATATAATTAAATTCACGTCTCCCGATACGGGCATTTACTCGAACGTGGCAAAGTGCCGACCGCATACAAAACGATTGCACCTCAAAGGGTGGGACAAACAAACAAACACGCTAATTACGTTCTCCTGTGATCCTAAACAAACTAAATTCTTGTTAAATTTTAGCGGTTGCAAGGGGCTGCAAATGGACATTTTATTATAATTTACCAAATTGTATAGTATTATAGAAGAAGTTAAGGCGCAGTGGAAGAGCGTGTGTCAGTAACGGTTGTGAGCTCGATTCCAACTCGAGGGAATAAGTCATTAAATATTTCCATTTCCTCATAGTTCCTCAACGCTTAATATTCGGGATACAGCGTGATGCAGTATTTTTTTCCAATATACAGCTTCAGTTTTAAATGTAAATAACTAAGAGTAAAAACACATAAGACATTCTGAACACCTGAGGTAACTTTTACCTTAATTACAGTAGGTGACTTTATGAGTAGTACCTATAGCCTATATATAGACTTTCTCTATAAATGTATGTAGCCAACGCAAAAAGAGTATTTCAATTCAAACCAACAGTTTCTGAGATTAGTGCGTTCAGTCAAACACACTCGTCATCTTAGTATAGTATTGATATACATAGATTGTAGAGAACTAAATTTAGGACCAAAAGTAATTTTGTTTAACGCTACGATAATGTATGTTTAGTATGTTTGTTCACAAGCTCTCCTTTCCCAATATCGAATCTTATACATATATGTAGGTCTTACTTACTTAGAGGCGGTTCTAAATATATAGATTATATGATTTTCTTTATTTTATGTCATATTTATAACATTATAAAGTGAGATAAACACAGACAATATTAATATATATCTACAAAAAACAGCCACCTTCAGTAATTAAATATAATAACAAAAGTATTAACCAAATGAACTTCGGAACTCAGCCAACCCTCTGATCCGCTTCCGAATTTTTCAACCCTTTTTCGCTAAAAAGAGGGGAAGGGGTTTTTAGGATTCTGCACCTCAAAACAAAAAACTGAACCCTTATAAAGATCACTTTGATGTTCGTTTGTCACAACCATGTATATCAAGATCGCGTGGAGGTATCAAACTGAAATTTTAAAGTAATTGCGAATATGAAGGCGGAACCTAACTCCGTGTTGTATATAACTAAACCGGACAAAATTTAAATACACAATACCCCGAGGGCTTAGGGTATATCGAAGAAGAGATGATATATCGAACCTGATACCAACGGAAAACCGTTCCACTGAGCTGAAACAGTGTCAATGCAAAATTTTTAATTCAATATCACCCCAAATCGCCTCGGGCCATTTTGACACTTCAAAAATTGTACATCCAAAAAGGGTTAGAATTTTAAACGTAATGATGTATACTGACATTTGATGCGAGAAATTTTTAAACGAATTTAAGAAATTATTTAGGTTATATTTAGAAATTATTATTTGTTGATTTTTTTCCGTAAATATATTACAAAATGTCGTTTTTGGTCGGCAAGACAGTGTCTGGCTGTAAATACACCGGCTATAAGTTTGATTCCCAGTCGGGGTAATGAAGAATTTTTCATTTCCTCGTTGAATGAGTTCTGATAGCAAGAAAGAACGCCGTTGAGTTCTGCAACTCAAAACGCAATGAGAAGAAAAAAATAAAAATTAAGCGCAAAGTGGGGTACAAAGTGACTTAACACTGTATTCCCTTGGCATATACTACTGTCTGCGAGATACAACGTGAAGCTAAAAATTCAGCGATTTGTTCAGCGATTCAGCGATAAATCTATCAGAATTCCCAAAATAAAAGCAATTAACTAAACTTAAAGAACTCTATCATATAAATTAAAAACAACTTAAAACAACACAACCATAACGCTCTATAAAGCATTATTTTTTTTATTTTCGCAATGAGAAATTCATATTGAAGTTTTTCAAACCTCCTTTTATCATCTGCGAATCGTTTTGTATTGTTTCCACTTCTACTTCGTAGGTACATTCACTAATGAGATTACATGAGATGAGATGTAATGAGATGAGATGGGGCGTGGATGCTGTGTGCCCGTACCATGACACTGAAACAGTAGTAGGCGCGTTTGTATGATAACTGTAGCTGTTATAGTTTGTATATTAATATGGAATCAAAAATTGATGTAGTAGTCCTCGCAAGCACGTATTTTTTGTTGACTTTGGAAACTGGAAAATATCGTTGTTTTCCATTTTTGTAAAAACTTTTCGAGAAATTCTCTCTTAGTGTTTCCCTACACGTGCCAAATTTCAACTTTAATAGTCCGTCTGTTTGTTCTCTGTTATTTTACTGGCATAGGGAGATTAAATTACAGACAGACTAAATTACACATAGTTAAATGAGGCAAAGCTAGGCTTAGGAATTCAGCGGTGCTAAATTCCACCACTCTGTAAGACATAGTGGGAAAAGGAAGTGTCTTAATGGGTACAGAATGCTTTACGCTAGGTTCCCAGGTCCTCTCACCCTATCCTGTTATGTGTTGCCACATCACACTGTAGTGAGGCATAAATTTTTTTTGTGAATTATAGATAAAATTTATAAGGGAGGATTTTCCCAAAATTCCAACAGTACCGCAAATACGAGATTATTGATTTTACGCGTTAAAGTCCACGCGAAATTTTATATATTTGCAAATGCGTTCGTAATTTATATTATAGGTATAACATTTTCAATATATTATTAATATATATAAATAAACAGCAAAACATCACATAAAAACGTATAAAATATAGTACAACTCACAATATAATATTAATGAGGTAATACTACACTAACATCTAACGCCATCTATCGTCGAGTAGTATTAACTTGACAAAAAATCTCTCCCATATAAAGAACACAGATAGCGCCACAATCAGCCAAGTCAATATAAACACCCATGAATACTTTATTAACCTCATCATAGCCTATCCCAGTGAGTATTCACCTGATTGCCAGAACGGAGAATCAAATTAGCTGTTACGTTGTTGTAATTCTGTTGGTTGATTGACCCTAAAGTTGATTTGTCCAGAGGCATTGTGAAGTGGTTGTTGGTTCTTTTTCTGTTCTTGGCAAATTTGTGTTGTTATAGATGTTCTTTAGTCTTGGTTTAGTTTAATTTTCTTTAGTATATAATAATATAATGTTTTATTACACAAATATGATAAACTATATAGTTATAATATATTACAAATGAATTGAGTTTCATTTGAGTGCGCTGTTTAGCGCGCCATTTCTCTGAAATGTTTGAAAAGTGGAGAACGGTGTGACGCATCATTAAATTCTTTTTTCGTTGCCCATCTAACTGTATTTTTACTTTTAATTCTTATTTCTTTATGCTGTGGCATTATTCCGATTAGTGGAATCGGAAGAGGCTTTGGCTTTTTGGCTAGAGGAGATTTTTTAGAGAAAAGCCTGCCATTGAGAACTATCCGTTGCAATTATATTATTCTAATTTTTATTTAATATGCAATAAAAAATGAACATATTTTCCGTATTTCAAATGAGTCATAAACTTATGACTAAGTTATTAGATCTAGATTCAGTTCTACACTAAACTTGTCTAAATTTATAACACAGTTAGCGTCTTGGGAAATTTTGATCTCATTCTCACACTCATCAAATTAAATAATGTTATTAGGATCTAAGTAAGATAGACATACATATCATATCAATGTTTCATTAAAGTATATTCTTGGAAGTGGCCCTTTAATATCCATAGATTTTTACTTTTCTTATGTATGTTTTATAATTCTAATATTATTTCCATTACAATCGTTCGACTCTCGATTTTAACATACGATCAATGCAAGCCTCGCACAACATTTCATATAATAACGCCATGTACCACCAAATAGCGTAACTAAACGCTACCCATAGCACCACACAGCTACGTCAATACAAACTCGCATGCATAGTTTATTAAAACGGCACCAAAATACCTCCCCGAGAGAACCCATCAGATTGCTACACACGTGAACCCGGAATGGCTCGTAAAATATTCACAGGGTTTATAACAGCTTTTGTTTTGATATGATGAACTTGGTACGGTCGAATTATATTTATTATTTACCACGTTATGTTATATTGTTGGTTAATTTTCATTCTCTAAGGGATGCTGAGATCTGTTTTATAGGGGGTTGGTAATCGTTTTTGTTTTTCGTTTCTAATTTGATTGAGTAAAGTGTTTTTTATTATTGTATTTACTATTGAAGTAATATATTAGGATCAATTTTAAATTAGATTCTCTTACATAAAGAGTTTCGGTGTTATTATTATTTTGATACAACAAATAAGTGGTAAATAACTCTGTTCTTTCCATTTACAATTCCAGTGAGCGTTTTTCAGAACAATATGAGCAGGTCATCAACCGCTAGACCCAAACAATTAGGCACAGTTCCTAATATCAACATAATACATGGCCATAAATTAGGGTAGTATGCATGTTAATACTATTCTGTAGTGGGCATCAATTCATCTGTCCTCCACATGCTTTGCTCTATGCGGTTTATTGCTCTGAAGTCTGAACTGGTTTGAGTACTTAAAACTTACAGATGGCCCAGAATTTGTGGCTCAGGGTTCAATTTTTGGGATTAAGTAGAATAGGCCGTCTGATTGTTTGCGCGACGGTAATAGGATCAATTCCAATTCGGAATGAAATAGCTTCAATTAGGAATAAAATCATAATCATCATAACTAAAATCAGGAATAAAATCGTAGAGAGTCAGTCAGTCGGTCTGATCACTGTGAACCCACCTTGGTATGACTGGTTTTTAGCAGGTTTTCTTTTTTCTCATTTTCTATCACAATTTCTCCATTCATTGTATTTTAAGTGGCGGAGCTTAACGCCTCGCTTTGTCTACCAGAGCATTTTCTCCATTTATAATAATAAGATTAATCCGAAAGCTTACCGTAGCTGGAATTAGTAACAATAAAGTCCACCTTCTAATATTACAAACAGTTTAATCAAGAATTATGGGTGGAAGAGAATGAACGATTCATCTTTGTATTTTGTATAACAATACATTGTTGAAATGCTAATACTAAATGGAAAAATGAAACAATTGTTTCTATAACTATTATCTCTGTTTTATTATTTAGATTGAACCAGATTTTACATCTTATAACTGTATGGTTGTGAGTTCGATTTCCACTCGAGGGAATGAATTATTTACATTTTCTTTATAGAGTAATATGGTAAAGAACCTTGAGTTCCGACAATCGACACGCTTTATCTCAAAAATTACATAATTTACAAAAATTACATAAGACACTCCGTTCCCCATGCACCATGTGGTGAATGGGGAATGGAATATCTTCACACTAGGTAATTTTTCCCTACCATGCCTTGCGGGATAACGCGTGAAGCTAAAAAAACTTCACTACAGTATTCTTAAATAAAATATCATAGTTCAGTTAATAAACGTATCCAACCTTAACATGAAATGAATACGTTAAACCTCTTTTTGTATTATACACTTAATCCGGTAACAAAAATAGTTAAAATTAAACCTTTGTACGTACATTTAGTTATTTGATGCTCTATGAAATTTTAAGTACCTCGGTGAATTGTTTTGTGTAAACGCCAAAAATTGTCGGATTTAATCTAAGCTTGGGCCTAATTTAGTGTAAACTAGACTGATGTGATGTGTGCTATACGTCTGGGGATTGTCGGTGCCAGTGTTGGCTAGTTAATGTTAAATATACTCAAATATTCAAGATTTATTGGAGTTCCGCTACGTTGTAAGTCTTATACGTTATTTAAAAATATTTTAGACAAATTGTTGTTTTCATCTTTACTTTTGGAAGAGTTTTCAATTTTTAGATATTTTCATTTCAAGACAAAGAGCGGCGTTGAGTTATGCCATTCGACTCATAAAAACGTGAACGTTTTTTTGGAAAGAATCGTTCCTCCTACACTTGGTATCGAACCGACAACCATCACATTCTGTCGCTGTACCATTAAAACTTAAAATCATCCTATTCTCGTATCATATATTTCCAACATTGACAGCACAAACAAACTGACAGTTTTCAATAATACAACAAGTTCCAATAGTTATTGTGCCGTTATATGACAGACGCTTAGTCTAAGTCAAGTAATATAGCATATTAACAACTAAACCAACTAATGAGAAACGCCGTGTTAATTCCGAGCACGGAGCCTTGACGAGGGTATGAATGCTATGTCATTGGCGCCCAACGTGTACCCCAAAAAGTGTACAATAATTGTTTTGTACTTATATATCCTTATTTTGTTTAAAGAATATTACCTAAAAAATGGACTCGAAAAAGTTAAATATATAATATTTTCATTTCCTAGTTTTGGTAAAGGGGCAAAGGGTGGCGTTGAGTTTCGATATTCAACACGCAATGTTTGTACAATTCGGCGGAAAATGTCGAACAGAAATGTCTTACGGGAAAGTAGTGTCTAAACACTAGGGTCCCAGGTTCCCTCTACCTACCATGCTATTTGCGGGATGCTACGTGAAGCTAAGTCAGTAAGTATATAACATACGGAACATATAAATTAAACTAACTGTGATTCCTTACGGGGATACTGTAAAAGCGTGTATGTGTAACTTTCTGTTCGCCGTTTCATGCCTTTGCTTTTCAATTTTATATGAGATATGCTGATTTAAGCTTTGTCGGCTATAAAAAGTAGGAAGACATTCATTTTTCATTTAAAACTTCTTCACGCTGTATCCTGCATATAGCCAGAGGCAACCTAGTGTTGATACCCTCCGTTCTCCACTTTCCCACTAGTTATTTTTCATGACTAGACCACCTATGGGATGTAAGTTTATTCCAATGAAAGAAAAGTTATGTATATAACATAAATATTACTTTTTAAATACTTTTTAGATAGATATAAATATTATTTATTTTATACAAAAAATACAGTATATCCATCAAAGATTGAGATTTTTCATCAGTATACTTTATTATTTAATTACAAAATATACGAATAAAGTCGACCTATTAACCTTTTTGTTATTAGTTAATATGGAAAATAACTAGTGACAGCTGCCTACAACTCGTTTTAATGATGAAAATTGAACGTAACATTTATTTTGATGGCATTTTATCAATTTAGAGTGAAGCCCATAATAAATAGACGCCCTACATAATAAGGGGACGCGAATTTACGGTGTATAATGATTTTGCAAATGTCAAAATGACATTTATAATAAATTTGATGGCTGTTTATTTTGTTATCTTTGTCAGATAAATGTTTTGGAAATCAAAGTTGTTAACATTTAGTAAAGGGGCTTCCCCTTTTTTACTAGATTCCGCGATGCAAAGAAGAATAATATTTTATGTTGTGTGACGATAGGTGTTTATTCCTCATTCTTGCAAAAAATATTAAACGAATTTCGATAAAACCGTACAGTAACATATATATGTATATAGAATAACATATACTCAGATTATAATTTATGTAAACATTTTGTATAATTTGGCTACAATGTAAAAATTGCTTTATACGGACGAAGCCGCGTGTCGATCTCTAGTAGTATACGAATATAAAATGTTCTATCGCCCTTTCGCCATTATCACACCACAGTTTACATGAAAATGACGTTTTTCGGCACGTCTCCCTTAGAAACCTGTCTTTATTACACATAAAATATTGAAAGCCCATTCTTGGTTTTAAAATATCTAGATCTTTTTTACATTAAAAGTGACGTATTTTCCTCCAAAACAGAAACTTGACTTGTCTTGAGAGTCTTAGCTCTAGGTTCTCGGCTCTCCTTTGCCGGTCCTATAGTTTTTTACGGGATTCAGCGTGAAGCTAAAAAAATATGTAATATTTTTATAATATAAGTTTAAGCGGGCGAAGCCGCGTTTGGGTTGGTAGTGTAATAATATAATACTCAATAAATTACTATAAAGAGGGGCTAACACAAATTGGTGTGAAATATAAATTGATTTAAACTTCACACCGATACCGCCGTAATGACCTCTGAGGGTCATTCCGTCTTATTAACGACCTCTTATGACCTTTTTCTGTCGCCGTTAACCATTTTACGTTATAAATAGAGATCGTTATGAAGGGATTTTCCCTTGTTACTTTCGTTATTTTCGTTATTTACCCATATTTTTATCAATATAGGTATGTATAGGTACTGTATAAAATATTTGCGTGCTCAACCAAACAAACTATTAGTAGTTAGTTATAATATTAGTATAATAAAATTGATTCTGTCGTGATTCACTAATAATTCTTTTTAAATGAGAATGGAATCAACACAAGGAAGTAAATTACCATTTTTGGCAAAAGAAATATGTAATGTGTAGATTGGATTAACATATTTTTTAATTTTAGCATTTTTTACATTTATTTCTTTCTTTTGTTTGAATGTAGTTTTGTGAGATGCAAAATAATGAATTATTAATATTTTTAAGCTTCATGCTGTATATCCCAAATAGAAGAGTAGACAGAGGGAACCTGGAAACCTAGTATAAAGACACTCCATTCTCCACTTTCTTCCGAATTTTTAAGGCATTACGAGTTGGTTGGCAAAAGTCAACGCCGCTTTGGCTTGTCACTAGATCGGGGAAATGGAAACAGTTAATTACCACATGTGAATCGAACACACCACCAACGTGCCTACAGACAGACTGTGCTTCTGCGCTACGACGGCCTGGATAAATTATCATATTGGATTCACTGATTCGCGTATACCAATAATAGTTTTAATCATAACGTATTGTTAAATTGATATATAAAATAGAATGACCACAGCCACCACAACGCTACCAGCAATTATGGATTCAATTTGATATGACCGCTTTATTTCATTTAGTTTTTGATTTATATATGCTTAATGTTATATAAGATTTTTTTAAATTGTGAACTAGCAGTTCACAATTACATCATATTTTATTATGGGAATATATCGGTGTTGGTACATTTGTAAATGAGGATATTTACGTGGCATAGAATACAACCTTGTGATACACCACTATATTTTAAGATACACAGATAGCGCTTTTCCAACCTAAAATATGTTTGTGGGTTCAACGACGTTTAATTGTAGCCAGTCTTGGCACAGAAAACATTTTCATTTTCTCGCTTTGGTAACACGCGGCGTGGCCTTCAGAATTCGGCGGAGAATGGAGAACGAATGAGTCACAATGGAAACGGAGTATCTTAACACTAGGTTCTCAACTCTCCTATCTTAGCACTACATTCCCTCTTGCTACCCTTCTATGTGCAGAATAGAGCGTAAAGCTTAAAAAATTATAAAACTCTTTCGTTGCTGAGTGACTAAAAGACAACTCACAGCTGGAAATTTGGCACGCAGGTTCCTTGGAAAGTATAGGGAAAAACGGGAAAAAAGAGACTTCACGCTTTATCACTTTCACGCAAAGAAAGTCGCCGGCGACAACTTGTCTGAATATACTATGCTTACAACTTCAGAAACAATCTCCAGCATTTATATTAATGACACTTTTATCTGCGGCTTTGTTCGCGTCGAGTGATCTTACCTAGATTTCAACTTCTATTCAATTCTTTGAGCTCAACGCTGATGGATCAAGTTTCACTTTTGTATTGTAATCGACTCGCAACTATTAAATATGGGAGAAACGGAATATCTCAACACTAGGTTCCCTCTGACTATCTTGTTCTTATATGTGGAATACAGCGTGAACCTAAAAATACTATTAAATAGGTTCGTCTGCAGAGGTTGTTTAAAGACAACATTTTAACTCTAGATAAATCTAGAGTTAAAATATTATTAATTCAATTGTTATTTTAACACAATAAAAATAATGCGATAATGAGTTGGTCTGATCGTCATTGGCACCAAGGCAAAGGTCCTCTATTGGACTTATGTGGCAAAAGTCCTCAACACGCTATGCCTCTAGAATTCACTGGAAAATGGGGAACGGGGTGCCACAGTTTCCTAGGTGCCAGGGCGAAGAGATGAAAATATTTATAAATCAAAATTCATTCTCCCGAGTGGGGATCGAACCCATAACTGTTGCGTTTACAGTCACACTTTATGCCCCTTCGCCACGAATGGCTCTCTTATATCACTATATTATATCATTTATAATATAGCAAAAATCTATTGGACCTTATACTAGTATAAACGGTGAACAACTCTAGCCGTGCAACGACAGCTGGCTCAAATCGACCACAACAGATTTACGATCTGACCAACTATTAGGTCTAATCGAGTTTGTTGGAACCGAAATGCGAATTGAATTGAATTGGTTTTTTTTTATGTCGTTTTTTTTTTGGGAACGTTTGTGTTTGTTATGTTTATGGGGTTTGACTGTACTGTAAATATATGAGGACAGACTATTTGATAATTGTTTTAATATTCTCTATATTTTTGAGTATAATATATTTTTTAAAATATATTCAATTTTAAATTTGTTGAGTTCGCCCTGAATTCAGGAAGTAGTTTTTGTTTTTTATTATCCATTTATCGAGGAAGACTAAAAGCTACATTACTTTAACAGTTTCGATGTGACCCACAGTACCTGCAATCCGAGTTTCTTCCCCCACCTAGAGTAGTGTCCGTTCACTACGTAAAGATGCAGGTGAAGACTAGTGTTTTTAAAATCTAGTATCAAGTCATTTTATTCTCCAATTTTCGACACAATATTTTATAGTGGAATTTAAAGTGCTTCGTCTTGGCTTGAGAGCGAACAAACGAAAATAATCCATTCTCCCTAAAATCAAGCCTAAAACTTACTCGACGCCCTTAAAAACTAAACTGAAGTAATGCATAAAGAATATAAAAATATAGAATAAAATAAAACAAAAAATATCACATCTTGTTATTTCATATCGTAGTACAGTTAAATGCGGGAGTTGCCCTTTCAAACATAATTTAACGGGACGTTTGACTTTTACCATATAGTATAACGAGCCTTGATGTATACAGAACGTTAGAAACTGTTAGTGTTGAAATGTTATTTTTTTATTGTTTTTGTTCGACAAACAGCGTAATGAAGTGATGTCTCGTTAGGCATTTAGGCCGTTGTGGTAGTAAAGGTTGTAAGTTCGATTTCCATTTTCATTTGGTGAAAGTCGAAGTTAAATGATTTTTTTTTAAATAGAAAAGTTAAAAGCTTCATTTTTCACTCAAAATGTCGCTTTAATGCGAAAAGCAAAGTGAGACGTTGAGTTTCACCACTTACCACGCAATGTCTAATGTACTACACGGTGTGTGGAGAACAGTATGGACATAAAATCAATCAGCTTCACGCTGTATCCCGCACACAGCAGGGAACCTAGTGTTAAGCCCTTGGGCCACGACTGTCCTCTTATGTATGGACATACAATTAAATAAATGACATATAACTAGATTCCGGCCTATCCTGCTGTATGCGGGATAAAGCGTGAATAAACACTCAACAAAAGCAACCAGTAGTGTCGTTTTGTTGTTATCCGAATTATGTTGTGAACTAATTGTAGCTCTCGACTATGTCTGAGTGGGTCGTATAGAGCAGTGGCTCTCGGTGATGTGCCCAAATAAATTAATGATACCGTACGGCCTACGTTGCAAAAATACGTTATTTTCAGCGGAATTTCGGATAATTTTCATATTATTTTTTATTTAGTTTTCGTTTTGTAGGTCGCGGGTTTTAAGTACATCATTGTATTTTATTTTATCGCTCTATAGAAAATTTACTTTCACTACAACATATAATTATGGTTAAAAAAAATAATTAATAGTTTTATATGACACATTTTCAACGCAGGAGGGTACTCGCGCTGAGCGCAGGTACATTGGTGTACCTGCTGGCTCAAAGATGCTATAAAAAAATAATCACTATAAAAATTCTGGAAAACGGGACACTAAAGGAAAATAGATTTCCTTTACCCGCAGTGCAAATATTTAAATATATAAATTTATTAACGCCAAAATTCACAATTAATAAAAATATAACTTTTCAACAAAAAAAAAATTCTAAAGGAACCACCCCCGAGATTAAAATTAACATGAGAAACTTCCAACCTTTCTGCGAGCGCCACCTAGCGTCAAATAGCGCAACAAACGCAAGTCGACAGTCGACTCCATTACACGCTCAGACCTCACCGTGCCTTCGATCTAATCGGGCGTGTCCTGAGAAATGTATCTACGACCCATTACGTTTGAACAGTAATAGATTATACACCGAAAGTCCTGTATTTGACAGCTCTGTTGTATGTGATTTCTCTTGAAAAAGTGATTTTTGCAGTGGTACCAAATGTCAAATGTAAGTGTATCTAATTTTTGTAAGTTTAGAGCGGCGTTGAGTTCCGCCGCTGGCTGAGCTGACTCGAATGTAGAGAACGGAGTGTCTTAACATTAGGTTACATTTACTCGCTGTATACGGGATATAGCGTAAAGCTATTATAAATTTCGATTAAAGATGTAATTGTGAGGGGACTTGGCAGATGTCTCATATAATCTTGATTAGTTATACAGATGTGTTCTCACATTATGCGCGTTTAATTAATTTGTTATACCAAAAGTGATTGTTTTAGACGTTTTTTTGTAATAATAGTCTTTTCTAAATGAACAGAAACATTAGTCACTCTTTGTTATATAAACTGTGGAAATAACTAAATAATGTATAATTATAAATTCAATTTATATTCTATATTATAAATCTTAAAATAAAATCTCGAATGCTATTTAAATCTGACGTAATAATTTTTAATCCTGCGGCTCCGCGTCGTTACTTTGCGTAATAGTAATTTAGATGTTTTAAGTATAGGATTTTTAATACTATTTCGTTGTTCATTTATTTTGGTTATCATTTTGCATTAAAAAGATTATGGTTATGTTATTTTTTTTCTTTTATCAGAATTACTGCAGAAAAGAATTTTATTTATCTATCTTTTATATTCGGTTTTTCAGAAATACAACCAACGTATTGGGTGGTTAGCATTATATTTATATGTAATGCTTAAAAATATAGTTTATAAATATAGCCATTTTCTTCATTTTCGGAGAATTCTAATTAATATCAACACTATCGTTATATATCAATTAAATTTTGTATGATACCGTCGTGGTGCAGTGGGGTCTATTTATTTATTTATTTTTATTTCCCCGCTCTGGTAGACACAGCGCGGCGTTGAGTTCCGCCGCCCGACGGTGTACGACGTTACGTGGGGAATGGAGTATCTCAACATTTGATTCCCTCTGCTTACCTTGCTATATGCGGGATGCAGCGTGTAACTGTATTTTTTTCTCTACCAATCCCAAAATTTCACATATTTGAAGTATCATACCCGCAATAACAACCAGAGAGTGAACAAATATCAACTCTTGTAACCATCTCTTACATTTTGATTGGTAATTAAGAGTACCACGTTGGGCGTCAGTTTTTTGTTGATACCTTTTATTTATCTTTTTGCCTTTCGTTTGTTACAGTATTGCGGCTTGGAGAAGAATGAAGATTGGATGATCGTGATTTTTGGCAAATTTTAGTCTTTTAAGGTTTTGTGTAATATTTTAGTCATTTAGTGTATATTTTTAGTTGTAGATATTATGTTAGTGTGTACTATGTTATTATAGGATAAGTATAGAAGAAGAGAGAACAATAAGCTGGTCAAGAATATTGTTTTGGTTTTTTCTCGAACATATATTTTTTTGGTTTAAATTTTCCCTGGTTGCTGGCTTCTATTTTACCAGTACACGCGTTAGTTGTGAGTTCGATTTCCATTCAATTGTATGCTAACAATTTAAATATTTCAACCCGGATTGTCTTACTTCAGGGTTCCCTCTGCCTACTCTACTATAGCGTGAAGGTGGAATAATATTCCTTGTGAGATTATAAATTATATTCTTTTACACATACATATTTTTATAGCAAAGGTATTATGGCATCATTTCTTGCGTTTTACTACTAGTTCAACAGTGTAGTTGTAAAACGCAGGCAAATGGAAATTACATCAACTACTACAAGAAGAACCAACTTAATAATACCTAGAAGTACATAGTTATATTTCTTTAAGATATTTTGTAAATTGTATAAATTTATATTATTCATATTTTTGTATGGTTGTGTTATATTTGCAAATATATTTATTTTTATATATTCGAAAAATGAAGAAATTGCAAGAAGAATAATGATACATATACACGCCCTTGTCATTCTTCTTGCCCGGTGTTTATCACTACTGGACGGAGAACTGATAAGGGCATGTGTTGTGTCTTATCTGCTGGAGAAGAATGGTTATCGAGAAGATAAGTTTTTATATATAATTTTTAAAGTATTTTAGATTAAATTGCAATAAAATAATAAAATATATTACTTTTAATGTGAATAATTTATTTGTGATTTTATCTATCATTATAAGTAGAAAAAATATTGTCTTATACCATGTTACGAGAAAACGAGGTCTTGGTGGTGCAGGGACACAAGCATGTGACTGTAAACGTAACAGGTTGTGGGTTCGACTCCCACTTGACGAAATTAAATATTTAATATTTGCATTTCCTCGGAAACGAGGAAATGCAAATATTCATTTAACGAGGAAAAGCGCGGCTTTGAGATCCGCAACTCAACTTGTAATGCCTCATGAGTTGGGAGAAAAGTGGGTAATAGAAGTGTCTTAATAGGAACTGAGTATCTTACTAGGCTCACAGGTTCCCTTTGACTACCCTGCTATGTGCGAGTGTGAAGTTAAACAAAAAATGTTGATAGAAATAAGATTATAATTTATTTCATATTTTGTGTTATAATTAAAAACAGTCTGTAAATACATACTATATATTTATAAAATTTTAACAGTTTTTTAGTTTTTGGTAACAAAACAACGCCACTTTTAATTCTATAGTAGTCACTTTTACCCTCAATGGTAGATGGTAGATCTGCAATCTCCTCAGGCTGTTGATGTTAGTGGCAGAAGATTCAGCTTACCATCAGGTGATCTTTCGGCTTCGATTGCCTCTTTTTTTAATAAAAAAACGTTCATACTTGTCTTACTTGCACTCAACAGGCAATTCCTTCAATTCCTTCTGAATACGGCGAAAAGTGAGGAACGGAAGTGTCTTAACAATAGGTTCCCAGGTGCTCTCTATGTGCTATATGCAGGATACAGCGTGAAGCTATTTCATTATTATAAATAGTTGTAGTTCTTAAGTTTTCTATGTCTGGACTAAATTTTATCATAGTTCGTGAAGATTTTTTTTGTTATTTATACTATTTATATGTATTTAAAAAAAATGTGATGAAATAAACAAACTCTTATTCAATTTATGGTTTTATTTATCCAATGTGTAATTTTTTTGTCATAATAAAGTATAATTCTTTATACAAGAAATTTACTAAAATGTTATAAAGATAAGTCTTGTGGTTGTGGGTTCGAACTCTACACGATATACTATATATATCATTTTTAATAATATAAATATCATTTTCCATCTAAACTTTGTCTAAGTACTTACGATGTCGAGAATGTATGACAAGCGAGGTTTCAAAATTGATTAAAATGTAGGAAGGATATTTCTACGCCTACATTGAAAATTGCTTAAGATGAAAAAGATGTTTTAGTTCGTAAAAAATCAAAAAGTAATAAACATACTGTATGGAAATATATATTTTTTTATATATTGAATTCTTTTAAAATAAAACCATAATTAAAAAATATTTATTAAAGCGGCTGGTATGATATTGTTGTGGGTTCGATTCTCACTCGAAGAAATTTTAAAGAAATACGTAGTTATTAAATAAAAATATGTATTTTATTTTTTAAATTAAGTTAAATTAAATTTCTCTTAATTTGCGATGATCTTATAAATGGATCAAACAGTTTTGTTGGAAATTTCAACAACACATTAAATTCTCTTAGAGTATGTTACAATATAAAAAATATAAGAAATATATATGAACTGGTCAACTCGAATTTAATAAATGTTCCGATAGATGGCGTTAACTATGTACAATTTATAATTCTTTTATAATTTTCCTTGAATATCCGTCTTAGCGCAGCAGCACAGCGTCTGACTAAACGTGAGTGGTTCTATTCCCACTCAAGGAAATTTCATAATTTTTAAACTTAGCTCAGATAACAAAAGAAATCATTGAGATCTAACAAATTGCACACAATGTCTTGAAAATGGGACGGAAAAAGGTGAACAAATAATCTTAACATTCCTACCCTCCTAGATGCGGGATACAGCGTGAAACTATTTCGTTTTTCTGTATCATCAATAGATATATTAGTAAAAAAATTAACTATATTTGGGAAGTATGTTCAGTAGAAATGGATGTGCAAAGGACATCTCAAGAGCGCAGAAACAGATTACATTACCTAAATGTCCTATCAACTCACGGCTTACTTCCCGGCCATATATTGCCCACAAGAGATGACAGCTGCCTGGACCATGTATTCTTGAGGATAGATAATATCCATAATGCAGCTTCTATCTTTGTTTCAAATACTACGGTTACTGATCATAAGTTGGTAATTCTGAATATAGCACATTCATATAAACAAAATAAGAGTCACAAATATAAAATTGTCACAAATTATGAATCC
>DWAO01002118.1:0-16767 GCA_018230605.1 Heliconius congener
GGGGCCGTGGGCGGCGGTAATCACTTACCATTAGGTGACCCGAACGCCCGTTTGCCGTGTCTTTTCCATAAAAAAAAATCGTTGGGGAACCAATGCTCTATGAAAGGCTTGATACTTAGGCTTTGCGTAGAGACGTCTCCTGGCTGTGCGTTTTCTACCGCCTTTAAAGGTAATGTTCTGGAGAACTGTTCGGCCTGTTACCTGCCGCCGAATTCTCTAACCACACAGTACGTCACAAACTCAAGTATCATCTGCACCACCTGGATACGTGGCAATCTATTACTGTGCGGTTTCGTAGGAACTTCCTTCCACGCGCCACTCAAATTGGAATGGTCTACCCGCAGCAGTGTTTCCAGGTCGATGACTTTCGTACGTTCAAAAGCGTACAGATGCTTTCAAGGACTTAGTACTTATAGCTCCTCTGGTGTTGCACGTGGTCGTAGACGGCGGTGATCACTTACCATCAGGTGGCCCGAACGCTCGTTTGACTTTTCTTTTTCCGTTAAAAAAACCCATCTACCTACTTACGTAGGTTTTAGTCTTATTTGAATATTTTGTTGTTGAAGTTGTTTATTTTCTGTCAATATTAAAGAAATCATAAACTTATCTAATTATCAATATCAAAGGTAGAATATTTTTATACATTTAGATCGCAATAACACTAAAGCTTATTAAAATTATCATTTTCAAGTACATACTATTATTATTAATAATTATGAGGCCAGTCGTGGCACAGGTTCACAAAGTGTGACTGTAAACATAAATCACCGTGTTGTCAGAATGGTGTGGAAGTAAAGCGCGGCGTTGTTTTCCGCCACTCAACACGCAGTGCCTCCAGAATTGGGCGAAAAGTGGGGAACAAAGTTTCTTAACACTAGGTTCCTTCTACCTACCCTGTTGTGTGCGGGATACAGTGTAAAGTTGATTTCATTATATAAATTTGAATACCGAAATTAACAATATTTTCTAACTAATAATTTCATTTTAATAGATCTTTGAAGCCTTCATCACCTTGGACTAAAAGCCGCTATGCCTAATGAAGCAAGATCGATGTTTTCATATAAGGATAATTTCTCAACGACAAACACGTACAAAGACAGTTAATTTAGGCATATATACAGAGATAACATGTAAGTCCCGCCTCGAGGATCCATTATTAATTATGCAAATCATATTATGAATTATTCACGTGTTACGAGATACATCTAAATTCCAATATTATTGAAATATGATGGTGTATATAGTGTATATAATCGTAAGTTACAATCGCTTCATAGTTGTAGGAAGTACATAAGATGTTGGTCTCGTAATAGTCTCATAGAGGTCTTATGGTGGTATCTCTTTTCAAATTATTATTTTAACTAAGCAAAAGTTAAAGGTATTTATATCTTTTTTTTTCTTCACGCACATAGTAGGGTAGGCAAAGGGGAACCTAGGGAAATCTGGGAACTTAGTGCAAGACACTCTGTTCATACTAAAAGACTTCCGTTCCCCAATCCTAATTTATTCTTTTAAATCTTCGATTCTCGAACATCGACTAAATGCTGTAGTTACTTAACATACTCGTATGCAATATATATCTTACTGAATAAAAGGTTATTATGAAGACGATGATGGTGATATTAATTAAAATCGTCGTACCGCGGGGATACAATAGTGAGTGTAACGCGACGGTCGTAAGTTCGATCCGCACTTGGAGGAATGAATTATTATTATTATTTTCATTTCTTCACTTTGGCACCAAGGCCGGCGGCGTTGATTTCCGCTTCTTAACACGCAAAGCCTCAAAAATGCGGCAGAATGATGGGAACGGAGTGTCTTAACTCTAGTTTCCCTCTGCTTACCCTCCTATATGGGATACAATGTGAAGCTAATATAAAAAATGATAATACCTCAATTATTTCATAATATAAATGAAATACATTACGAAATTATTGAGGTTAATGTCATCATGTTATGTTTATGCGCTTAAAATATAAAAAATATTTATTTACTTATCCGATGCAATTATTGAATTATCATAATTAAGAGAATTTAGTATTGCATTATGTTACTTTGCATCATGTGATAAGAATGTTAATTTTTATAGTTTAAAATGTTATTATCGACCTTATAAATTTTAAATTTTCATATATATTTTTTTCAGCTTCACGCTGTATCCCGCATATAACAGTTGAGGTACAGAGAACCTGTGAATTGAGTATTAAGACGCTCTGTTTCCATTAAAACTATTAGCCACATTCCGCAGCCACCTTGCCGCATTAATAAAATTATTATTTATTAATATTTTCATTTCTTTATTGCCTAAAATTGGGAACGGCGGAAAATTGGGAACGTAATATCGTCTTAACACTAGGTCCCCTCTACCTCTGTATAGCAGGGTATACAGAAATAGAGTGTTTTTGTCACCACCACTTTAAATGAAACTACAGTTTTAAGTACTGTATAAAAGCCTAATACATTTGTATTTCCAAAAATTAATAAGTGATTTTTTTCAAACAAAATAAATAATAAAAATATCATTGTAAAATAAAATGCCATTTTTCAAGAACGACGCACGCAGACATAAACCTACAAAAGGAACACCGCCGCATACGCCTCATTCCGATATCGAGTCGTAGGTATTGGCGGCAAAGTTCAAAGTTGTTTAACCTTTAGTAGTATTTTTGCAGTAGTAAGAGTTTACGTTATTCGTATCTTTGCGTAACTGCGTCACACGAAATACAGGTATGGATAAACATCGTGAAATGAAAATATTACCTACATGCTGTTTCCGTAAAAGGAGCGCTGATGCTTTCACCCTGTATATAATCTTGGATTTAATTCTAATAATATCTAATATAATAAAATAATGTCCACGTAATACAAATTATATTTAGCCTTCTGTAAAAATAGTGTTAAATTAATATGAAAAACAATCCACGCCCACAAATAGTACCTAACGCCTACGAACAAGTAAAAGCTAAGAATTAACGCAGTAACATCTGACCTCATAAATATTATATTTTGCACATAATTCATAAGTGATTATCTCTACGTGGGAGTATTATTTATTGGTATTTCTGATTAGTTTCTTGTTTATGTTAGTTTTACCAATTAAAAATAAATGATAAATAAATTTTATGTTGGATAAAAGTAAATAATGTATATGGTATAAGATCATGCTGCAAAGATCTGTACGTATCTATTTTTTTAATTTTTTTTTTTTTTAAACCGTTATCAACTTACAAAAATTTGCAACAATATTATTTATTTTATTAAATTATTATTAAATTATTATTATTACTTATAAAGAGATTTAGCGAAAACTCAATATTCTATGAAGATTGAGTGATCAATTTTTCTAATAAAGCATGGTGTATTTGAAATGTCTGTATGTGCTTAAAATAGTTAAAATTGATTTTAACTATATTAAATACAAGTACGAGTCACCCTTTGTTTACAGTTCTCTAGGACTGGAAAAACTTATTCAAATTGTGGGAACCTCAATTTGAGCCACTAATACTACATGAATACATGTTATAGTGTAAAGAAAAGAATAAATTTAAAGTTAAAATTTAATTCACTTAAAAAACACGTAAGTATAAGTAATGAACGCAAGATTGGGTCTGACTGAGAGCTAGCAACCTTTGTTTTATGATTTCTTACATCAAATTCTTTCAAATGAAAGAATTATTTTAATTTAATTTATTTTTTATTTTAACTTTCTTTCTTTTTAGGTTCACTAAAAAAATATATACCTTTAATTTATAACGAGAACTAGTTAGTTACATTCAAAAGTTATTGAGGCGAAATTTTGAAAGGCAAGCATAGCTAAGTCTCATCTACAGTCATGTATCATTTATAAAAAGTTTCATTAAAAAAACAGATACCTGCAGATTTTTGCAGCGGGACTTCATATTAATAGCTGTTAGGTGTTTATATTAACTTAATGTGAAATTAGCGTCTCTGTTTTACTACAATTTTAATAGAATATATATAAAAAAAAATCTTTAAACCTACTCTGTTTTCTCATTTCCGTATACATCTCCATAATTTTTAAGGAATTGTCAGTTGCATGCTGTATTTTGCATACAACAGGATAGGCAGAGGGAACCTAGTGTTAAGACACGCCGTTCCCCATTTTCTACCGAATTCTGGAGACATTGCGTTTTTGTGGAACTCAACGCCCAGTCTCAGTCAGTGTCGACACCAGAGCGAAAATATGGAAATATAAATTTAAATAAATACTTAGTTTTTAAGCAATAGATAGATAAGAACTAGTTACATAATGTGTCTATTAAATTTATTTTATTTTAATTAAAATTTCCTTTACTTAGATTGTATGTTATATTATGATATTCATTTAAATATTTATGCGATTTTTACAGAAAATCTCTAATAAAAGTGGGAAAAACTTCTATTTGGCAATATTTAACTTTCCCCTCATATTGTTGGACATGTTAACATGATAGAGGCAAAATGTCGTGTCCTCTATAATTGGATAAAGAGCTTTGTAGATTGAGAATACTTATATATTTTTTAAGATAAATTAAGGTGATATTGCCTACGGTATAAAAGGTGCTTTTTTCACCTTTATGTTGTATTTTGCATGTACGTATGTATGTTGACGAGGGAACCTACTGTCAAGACATGCCGATCCACATTTTTCTATCCAATTTTCGTTGATGTTACGTGCTGAGTGGCAGAACATAAATCTTGTTATACAGCGAGAAAATTAAAATAGTTTATTTCTTAGAGTGGGAATCGTATCCAAAACTATAAGGCGCTGCGTCGCCGCGCTACGAAGGCCACAACTGTGTCTTATTATTAAATCTTTATAAATATAATTTATCACTTTCACGTATCGCTCACACTTTGCAGTGTAGGCAGAGCGGACCTGTGATACATTTCTCCAATAACTAAAAAAAATGTAGATATATTAATTATCATTATAATTTAACAAAAATGAAGCTGAAACAAACAGCTAAAAAAAAATATTTTGTTTCATTTAAAAATGAGCTTCACGCTCTATCAGGGTAGGCATAGGGAGCATATTGTTAAGACACTCTGTTTCTCACTTTCCGCCCACTTTTTAACCCTTGTGCCCCTACGCCACGACGGCCTTAAATTTAATTTCTTATATTTAACTATAATATTTTACTAAGTAAAGCCAAGAGTAATAAGCTAGTCTAGTAAAAAAATATTAAACGATATATAAACCATACCTCAATAACACATTTTGATGTTTTTAAAAATTACGACTGCACTGTTCCAGCTAAAACTAAAACTTTTTGGTTCTTTTTCGTCATATTCTTAATGTCGCCGTCGCGGGTATCGGGTGTCAAAGCGGCCTTTCTCTCCGGTGGTCACCATTTGCCGTATAATTTGCCTAAATTATACAATTATATTTATTATTTAAACGAAAAATAAATAAACGATATGGTCTGAGTTGGTTTTTGAAACATAAAGTGCAGCTATAAACTGTACGATATTATTTTTACTTGTGAATTTTGTTTATAATTTTATCACGTTATTTAAGAAAGAATCGTTTAAGACAAAATTGCAATTAGCGGCTAGTCGTGGCGCACTAAGTGTACGCGACTGGTTGTGGGTTCGATCCCCACTAGAGGAAATGAAATTTATATTTTAATTTCTTTTTGCTCTGGCGTTGAGGCAAAGCGCGGCGTTGAGGCAAAGCGCGGCGTTGAGTGCAGCCAACTCTCAGCTCAACACACAATCTCTTCAGAATTCAGCGGAAAGTTCCTCTGCCTACTCTACTGTGTGCGGGATTCAGCGCGAAACTGGAAATTACAATCCTTGTAGTTATTATATTGTAGTCAAGTTAGCTCTAGATGGCCGCGCAGATTTGATTACAGGATTTTTCCTACTTTTGATGAATACTTTCTTCAAGAGTGAACCGTGCACAAATTTTCAGAAAGTCAACGGCCGCGGCTCTACTTCATATAAATATTGCATTATAATTAATTACATGTTTCCTCGGTCCGGTTCGGCAAATGCCAGCATTGATTTATATTAAACCAGTCCGTGAAGGGAGACAGTAAACGACATTAATTTACAATAACTAGCAAGGGATCCTAGTATCGTGTCTCGATAATGTCATTGTGCGGTGAGTTGCGATACTTAACGCTGCACTTCGATTTCCGCAAGTGACAAAAATAATCATTTTCCCGAGTGAGGCCCGAACTCACAACTATATATTAACTTTCTATATTCTTTTACAAATAAATACAATATATAATTTCAACAAATAGGATTTTTCATTAAAAGAATAGCTTGATTTTGATAATGTTATATTTTGATTCAATAAGTTACTCACATAACATACTTTTTACATCTTTCGCAATGTAATGAATTTACAAATATTCATGTATTTCTATGTATTCAATATTCAATGAGATTTATACAAAACATTAAAATGATTTTAATGTTAAAAGAAAAACTTCAAAATTCTCATTCTTCCACTAATAATTAATAATCTGTAATTTTTATTTCTATTAAAATCTTGTACAAATTTCATTGATATAAATATAAATTAACTTAATTATTTTTGTACATAATATATTGATCCTCCTACAAAATATACATTAGTGCGGTCTATGCCTATTTCTATTATAATAATCCATTACCAAAATGCATACAAAGACTTGTCTTAATTTACATAATATAAAAAATAGGTT
This sequence comes from Heliconius congener, assembly GCA_018230605.1. Taxonomy (NCBI): domain Eukaryota; kingdom Metazoa; phylum Arthropoda; class Insecta; order Lepidoptera; family Nymphalidae; genus Heliconius; species Heliconius congener. The sequence continues at coordinate 6,681 of DWAO01002118.1, forward strand.
TTCAACACGCACTAGTCAAAATCTATTTAAGTTAGCAATTTTTTGTAGAGATCGTGAAGTAGTATTTCGAAGAGCAACGTTTGAACTTTAATAATTTTTGCATATTAAATATTTATTGAAAAGATTATTATGTGTTTATAAAATAAAATTTAAAACGTTGCGGTAGGTTAACTTTAAAAAGTAAGGGCTAAGGACCTAAAATATATAATTACTGATAGATACACAGTCAGATCAAAATAAAAATAGCCTTCATTTCTGACACCAATAAATAATATACATATCCATTTCTGGACTATTATTAGATTGTGTCCATTAAAAAGACCAAAGAGTGGTCCAATTAAAAAACAATAACGTAAAGAAAAAAAATAGTTCAATTAAAGAAAAACTAAAGTTATTGCTTCAGGACCAAATATTTTGCTTATGATTGGGATATTTTGACTAGTCTATGCGCTTGGGGAATAAAAAAAATATAACCAACTTATAATATAATTTAAAATATAAATAAATATGTTATAAAATATGAGCAATATAAATTATAAAACATAAAAATATAATTTGTTATATATATATTAAAGAAATGGCAGAGAGAAAAACATTATATATTAAAACCAACGGAAGTCTCTTCTCATGTTGAAAATATTTTGTTTTCAAACAATCGAGTTGAACATATCTTTTTTTATAATTCATAAATGATATACATTTCTTAAGCATATTGAAGTCAAATGTGCTGAGTTTTAAAATGCTCTAATTTTCAAAAAAAAAATTAAAATTAAGAAAGCAAAGGGGTCGCCCTTTGCTTTCTTAATTTTCGCTGCAATTTCCAATTTTCGTTAGAAATGAAAAAAAATATCTTGTAATCACTTATTGAAAAACGCTCGGGACATATTTTTAGAAATGACTAAAAGCAGTATGTACTAATAATAATAAATTTTAGTCTAATTGAAATTGAATAATAATTTATGGAATAGACAGAAAAAAAATTATGTGTGTTTTACAAGGGGCTATTGTAATAAAAAAATATTCATAAAAATTTAATTTCTAAATAAATGAATTGACAGACAAATTCTGACTTCTAAGAGTTATATACATATGTTTCAATACAGTATAAACATTTTCAAGTTAAATATAAAAGGGATTATGTGGACCATATTTGTAATCCGTTGACTATATTCATAAAAAAGGCAAAAAGTATGCGAATCGAATTGTAAACATAAAATTTAATGCTTGACTTCTCGAAGGTAACGTTACATGTTGGTAAAAGCTGCGTTCGAAGCTATAAACGTTTGAAAGGCCTCAATGAAAAGTATTTTGTTTATTTTTTTGTTTTTTTAGTATGACGAACAAGAATGGAATATTTTAACGTGTGTTTTTATTTTTTATAAGAAATATAAAATAAATTTAAACAATTATATTATTATATATTATTCGAGTAAATTCAAAATATGTTAATCATTTACATATTTATAGACTTTTATTTGATTAACTGGTGGAAATTTAATTGCTTAAAGGAAGTAAAACGGTTCCTTTTTCTATAACTTCAAATAAGTTTTGTAAGTAAAAATGGCAATAAAGCCAGCAGTCAGCCATATTGTTGCTCTAATTGGCGTCCTTATCGGAGGTATCGCGTTATACATTAATTACTCTTTTACGACTCAAGACTATTTTCTCTCAGCTACGATCGCGCTGGTGTTGCTATATAACTTAATAATATTTAAATCGAAGCCAATATGACTTCAGCATTTTTTTTTGTCATGGCAATAAATCTCCATACGCATCCTAGTTTGACGTTCATTAAAACAAAATTGATTTACATTTAATTTGAATCGATTATTTTTTTATAAAGAAAAAAAAATCGATACACAATTTTGAACTCGAAACCAGTTTAATTTGCGTGGAATTTATATAACGTGGACAGCAGGTGTCTGTCGACAAGATAAAGAGCAGTAGCAAAAACATTATTTAGTGTAATAAAACGACAATTTATGGAGTTGGTTAAAGTGGTAAAGCGGGGCGTGTGAGAAATTATAATGTAATGGCGACAATTAGTCTAATTGCCCGCTTTGCTTCGTGTTTACGGTGGAGTTTTACTTCGTTTTAGAATACAGTTCGACTATTTGAGCTACTGATTTGTAAAAATTATTTTTTTTGCATCAGTTTCAGCTTTTGTTATGAATTAAATGTTATACTTACATCCAAATGGTTGATTGTAGTTGCTACTAAGTAATTTGTTTAAAAGCCCAATTTTATTTATAAAAATATTAATTAAACATGGCAAAAACTGTCCATTACGCTTTATATAAAATCTTAAAATAATATACAAATAAATTAAGTACAGAAACCACTAGATATAATTATAATTCACATTTTTTTTGAGATCTAGGTAAAATTTGGAGATACGATTAGAGATAAGGTACCTTCAGTTCATGACAATGGTCTGTACACAGTTTCATATAAAATATTTTCATTTAATAGTATCTATTATATAAAGTAATTTAGGCAAATGTGCGGCGGAGAGCGAGGAGAACGGAGTATCAAGTTACTTGGTTCTCCATGCCTACCTTTGCTATATTCAAAATGTGAAGCTCAACTCATTTACTTTGGATTTAAATAAATTATATAGTGAAAATGTTATAAATATCTATTAATTGAATATATTTGACGCCACAATGGCATTCGGAGCGCTGCCCAAATTAATAATGAACGATCATTCACACAACAATAATATACAAAAGAAATAAAAATAGTAAAAGAATTAACAATTTTTAAAATTTTTCTGTTATTGCCCCATATAATAACAAGACGAAAATAAATACATAACTATTTACAGTGCTAACTATATGATACAGTCCTACCTAATATTCACAAAGGGATATGTAATCTGGTACCTATCAAGTCTTATAACCGAAGCTGATTAAAACTAATGATAATTCATTAATATTAAAGCAAAGGAACATTTCGAAATGCCGGTCGGTTTTACACTGTGTAGGGAAAACTAGTTCGAAGCCTCTAGGCAAATCTAAACCTAAGAAAGTCATTTTCACGTGTTAAGAAGTGATTCTATACTGAACGGATTGTGTTTCCTTGTTCCCCCATTTTTGGACAGGTCCTGCTCGGTGCTAGAACTGCCGCTTAAATCTAAAGACACTGCCCGTCCTGAATCGAAGTCAAATTTGTCGAAACTTGCTGCTGCTGTGCTGAACTGCTTGAAGAAAGAGGTCTGAGGATCAGGAAGTGGGCTAAAATTTCTCGCAGAGTGACCATCTGATGTGGAGCTGTCTGAATTATTTATTGCATCAGCACCAGAAGGTGCTCGGAGTCGTCCCGACAGGGAAAAGTCTTCGGGTCCCGAATCATGGCAAGAGTCTCCACCAACTACATCTATCATACATTCTTCTCCGTCGATTTCTCCGTCAGAATCAGAGTATAGTCCACTATTTCTGTGCTGCGCTAAATATTCAGCTTTGAGCGCCTCCAGGTCCACTGCGATGCCCTTCGCGCGTAGCTTTCTTGCTTGTCTCTCTAATGCTTTTGCCAATTTCTTTCTTCTTCTCGCCCTGTAGAAAATTGTAGGGCTAAATTAGTATAGAACCTAATAGTAATAAGATAAAATGAGATAATAACAATAATGTTGGTTTGCAAGTAAAAAAATGCGTTTTCTGAATAATAAACCGAAATCGGTTTGGCCTGTAATCTCCTCACCTCTCGCGTGCCCTCAGCTCATGAGGAGGTATTGGTTCTCCGGAGCAAGACTGTGGGTGAGCGTTGTGTGCTGGTCGCCCAGGACCTTTCTTTGTGTGTTCCTTTTTACGCCACTTTGCACGGCGGTTTTGAAACCATACCTGTTGGCAAAATAAGAGTAAATAAGTAAAAAAAATATTAAATACAACATATCCAAATAACAAATAATTTTCATTAAGAAATACACACAATTATTGAAGAAAAAAACATGTAATGTTGCATCAATAAAAGTTAATGATCATTCAACCCTTAAGTACAGTGTAACTTAATCCTCTTTAATATTGTAAAAAAAATAAAAAATAATTAACGGTCAATAGTATAATTTCTGTTCATTTAGTGACATTATTAGTGATATTTATAGATTTTAATTTTTTCTGAGGCCAGGCGAGGCGCAAGGGCACACGCGTGTTAGTGTAAACGCAACAGGTTGTAGATTCGAGTTCCACTCAAGGAAATGATATATTTCATATTCTCATTTCTTCGCACTGATGTAAATGCGTTGAGTTCCATCATTCAAAACGCAATTTCTACAAATCGGCGAAAGTTGGAAGTGGAGTGTCTTGACACCAGACCCCCTCCTATCTATCCTGCTACATGCGGGATATAACGTGAAGCAGATATTTCATTGTACATTTAAAAATTGACCTCACTCTTCCTTTAGTTATCAATATGTTGTTCTGCACTAAAATTTCCTTTGTTCAATAATGATGTCGGCATATTCAATGTCAGGTCTTTGTCAGATATGAATATACAATTTATTAATAGTCTTAATTTATTAAAATCTATATGAAATTTTATATCTATCTCGTTTTCTTTCAACTTCACGCCGCATCCTGAATTTAACAAGGCAAAGGGGAACTAATATAAAGACACTCCGTTCTCCACTTTCCACCGAATGCTGGCGATATTGCGTGTTGATCTCAACACCGCACTAGCCTTGACACCAGAGCGAAGAAATGAAAATTTTAAATATTTCATTTCCCCGAGTGGGAATCGAATACACAATCTTTAGACGCTTGTGCCCCTGCGCAACGACTGGTCTCTGGAGAATATAATAATTTAACAAATAACATAAAGATTAGAAAAAATAAAATTAATAACGGTATTAAAATATAATATTAACATATGCTGTAGAATTAAACGCGATCATAATATTTTGCTGTAAACATATTGAGGTGGAACGACAAACGGAGGATTTTACGACCGACCCGCGTCTAAGCCCGAACACAAGTTAATGATGCCCGAAGGGTTTGATGTTATAATTTAATAAAATAAATACGTATCATATCTTGAGGCTTTCGTGGTGCAGTGGGATAGCGCAGGTTCGTTTTCCACTCGGGAAAATGAATTATTCATTATCTCGCTTTTGTCGCTCGCAATTATTATGTACTAGATTTTTTCTGCCTATTTTGCTATATGTGTTAAGCTAAATAAATGAAACAAATAAAAATTTTGTATAAATTTATTTTTTGATATGGTATTTTATATCTATTTTCCCGATTCGGTAGAGTTCTACGCCTAATATAACTGGAGCTTTTCAGTTTTGAGCTGAGAATTGGAAAGCTTTATTTGCTTCAATTTAATTAATGAATTGATATATCATAGAAAAGTTTCTTATCAACAGAAACGCCGCGTTAAGTTTTGTCACTGCCTGCAGAATTCGGTGGAAAATGGTAAACAGAACGAACACAAGGTTCCCTCTGCCTAGCCTACTGTGTGCGGGATACAGCGTGAAGCTAACATAAAAAAATGCTTATATCACTTCACTAGCATTTTAAAAATATATTTTTTTATTTAATTATATGTATATATATATCGTAAACGATACGTTTTCTTTCACAAATGGTCACGCTCCAGGAATAAATTAACATTACGCACTGTTCGAAACAATAGCCCTATCGAATTAACAATGGAATAAATCGAATAACTCGATATAATTTTTTAAAAATAATTAGAAGTCAATAATAGGAAAAATAATTATATAATACTATATAAATTAAATTATGGTTTTTTTCTTATTTCGTTTTATATATATTTTATGACATTGTTTGTTTTATTAGGCATAAAATAATTTTATGACTTCTATTGTAAAAAATACATATCGATACTTTAAATTATTGATTTCTATTGTTAATAGACGTATCACTGTTATTTTTGTTTGTTTTTTTAAATAAAGTATAGCCGTTATTAAGAGTAAACGCTGTTTGTTCAATTGGTTAAAGAAACTCTTTTTTTCTTAGCTTCACGCTGTATGCCGCACACAGTAAGGTAGGCAGAGGGAACCTAGTGTTAACACGCTCCGTTTATCATTTTCCACCGAGCTCTGGAGGTATTGCGTGTTAAGTGGCGAAATTTAACGCGGCGTTTATTTTGTTTTATTTCCTCGAGTGGGAACCGAACGCTCAACCTATCGCGTTAAACAGTCACACACTTGTGCCCCTGTGCCACGATTGTCCTCAAATAATATTAAAATATCTTGTCTTTTGATTACCATAAAACATCTAACAATTTAATCATAACCTAAAATCAATAAAAGCTAGTTTCTATGTAAATACATATTAAATTATCCAAACCGTACAAGAAATTAATAGCAGCACATAGCATATAGGTACATAAGGTAACTTTTTAATTAACCTCGAAGTCGGGACCTAATCGAAATACATTGATTACGGAATAGAATCCGAACGGTCGGCGGTAATGGGTTTGCTCGTTTCCGATAATGACCACCTCCTCCTCCTCCTCCTCCCAACGGGTGCCCTTCCCTCCCAAACTCTTCTTTAGACTACCTATATATAATCACTGGCGACCCAAAAGATTCGCCCGCTTAAGCGAATTGTAATATTATAGTCGTATTTGACAAAATCTTTACATATATTGCAGTCTATGTGTTATTCTGATTTATATATATGCTATATTTCTTTAAATCTTCTTTCATTTGAATTCGTCCAACAGATTTTCTTTAAAATGGTTTATCCATTCGTTTCGTCGTCGTTCGTTCGTCCTCACAGACTTTCACGTTTAAAATATTAGTAGATGATTATTTTTTTTATATTGAGTAACTAACAGGCAGTCCATATCCTTTCATACTTGAACATTTTAATTAATAGTTGATAATATTTATTCTCATATCTAAATTACAGGAGCGATGTTTACAGTTACAATAAATAAACTATTTTGTCATTCATTCGCATTTAGTTTAGCAAGGTAGGCAGAGGGAACCTAAGAAGCTAGTGTTACACTTCGTTCTCATTAAGACATTTCCTTTTCTCATATTCCGCCGAATTCTGCAGGTAATCGTGTTGAGTGGCATAACTCAACAACGCGCTTTATCTTGTTACCAGCGCAAGGAAATGAAAATATTAATAATAAATATTTCATTTCCTGATTGGGAATCGAACCCACAATCTGTCACGTTTACAGTCACTCGCATATGCCTCTATAATATTTCAAAATGAGCGGAAAACACCATACTAACATAAAATATAGCCTTTTACCTTTATAACATTATTATATATTTTACAAAACACACAAGTTTCGCGTAAATAAGGTGTTAAACATACATACATATTCCTCACACCGTCAGCAAATAAGAAAGAAATCGCACAATCACGACGCAGCTCAATCGTGAAAGCGTCCCCAGAGCATTACCTACTTATAGAACCCACTACATCCATACGAACATGTGAAAATCGTATTGTGTCCAATTGGCGGCTTCACCCCAACTTGTAAATAAGAGTATCGATACATTTACTTGTGGCTGGTGTGTTGTGGGGGATGTCCTCTTTTCCCCTCTCGCGGTTGGAGCAAGGAAAATGTCTTTTGATGCGTATAATTCCGTCACGTTGCGATTTTGTGGTGTTATTTTTTTGGGGATTTCCCTTGTAAGATAATAATTGTTGTGTTTTATTAGGTTTATGTTAGTTTTTTTGTGTTGTCGTTATGCTAGATTTTGGTCGTTTTCAATGGTTGTCAAACTGCATTTGCATATATCGCATTTGTAAAAAAAAATATTTTTCAGCTCCAGGCTGTATCCTAAATGTAACAGGGTAGGCAGATGGAATGTACTGTTAAGATACTCCGCTTCGCACTTTCCGCCGAATTTAAGAGGCAGTGGCGGAACTCAACGCCGCGCTTTGCAACGATACCAAAGCGAACCGAAACCACCTACTGTCAGTTAAACAGAAAATAAGATTAAATTCCATGCTTTACAATCTATTACAATAAATTTTATTAATATTACTTTCGGCATCAAGAAGCTGTTGATAATATTACTAAAACAATTAAAAACTAATTACATATAGTATCATTTAGAGATTATAATTGCACTAAATCACTTTCTAAAGCCCAGAAAATAAAATGATATAAACACAGCACATTTTACTCTCCACCGTCAAACCCTGGGATCTCATGTCTATCTTCGCTAAGCCTTGGGCGGTGACGGCGTCACGTAAGATACGTTAGAAAGAGACGACAGCCTCCAAGGAAACATGAGGGATAGGGATGAAGAGACCTCCTTAAATTTTATATTCTATCCACATTTTGTCGCCTAAGCGTTCCATTTAGTGTGCCATATTTAAACCACGTTTCCCTTTTCTTGTCAGCCGTGCGAAGGATGTAACGTGATTTTCTATTTTTTTCTTTTACTTTTTCTTTTTCTTTTTACTTTAGGCCCTCGCTCGCGGGTGTGTGCGGAATATTGATGTGTGCGTACCGCCTCAGTTAGGGAATGAAATTGGCATATAAATGTAAATTTTATGCTATGAATTTTAAAATGAAGTCGATACTTCCTCGCATACCGGCGCGCCCTTTCCGCAAGTTTGCGGGGATAAAATTAGATTAGAATTTGCTATTTTTGGTAAAGAATGAGCTTTTAACGGTTCCAAGACCCCTTTTGTGGCGTTAGACCGTTATTTTGTTGAAATGTGGGGGAGAAAAGTCGTGGACGCTACATTTAGTTGTTAATACTTAGAAGCTTAACGAAAATATTAAACTAATATTATTATAAATTATATATTTCATTGTAACACAATTACAAAAAGAACAAACAAAACTATAACGAAACAAGAAAGCCCATTTCCACAGAACCCCATTGAAAGTGTCACCATGAACACGAAGAGGGAAATAGAGGAATCAAAGAACAAAAAAAATCTACTTTACAGACGAAAACAACTCACTTAAACTTTATTGAGCCGTAATCGAATTGTGACGTCCCTGCACCGCGCCGGGGGCCGGAGCTCGCGATCTATAGCTATCCTTATCTGACCCGACCATTTAAATCTATGCTATTCAATCTTGCCGTCTCGCTCGCGTCCCAGGGGTGCCGCCGATGGCAATCTTTTGATTTATACCAACTATTAGGAGTGGGTAGTCTGTCTTTGTAGGATACAATCGACGTTAGTACTGATTATAGAAATAGATTTGTTCGAGGCCCTCTCGGGAAATTTGCTTCGTTTACTAATGTTTTGACCTTTTGAATAGTTTTTATATAATATATAGTTCTGGATATATGTAAAATATCGAGATTTTAAGTTATTTTTATATATTATATATAGAAAAATATAGATTTTTCATTTTTCGCTCTAGAATACGGCGGAAAGTGGAGAACGGAGTTCTTGTGTCTTAACACTAGGTTCCCTCTGCTCTATCCCGCTGTGTGCGGGATACTATATTGTATTTGAATAATATTATACTATAAGAAATTAAATTGTAGTAATAAGTATCTTTTGTTTACTATAAAAAAATGCATAATATAAAATAGAAACCACATTAAAATCTTTACTATCCAATCATTTAAAGGATAATATGAAATTCGTCTGCAATACAACTCGACGAGGCCGAGGTAAAAACGTTCCCTGAAGGCCGCTTACACGGTATTCTGGGTAAAGTAGCCCTTCATTTATATTGAACGGAACTAAGGCTTGTATGCGTTACCGAAGCAATTTTATCAATAGTAGGTATTTCAATGGAAAAAAGATTAAAGGCGACCAATTTTGCGACTCTATATTTCCCTCTTGTCTATTTTTCCCTATTTTTTGTGGAAGATTTCCTTTTGGCTCCACGCTTAGTCTTCTAGAGTTCAAGTTTGAACCACTCCGTTTTGAATAGCGGAACTCAACTCCGTACTTTGTCTACCAGAGTAGGAAATAGATTAAAATTAATTTTTCTGTGTGGATATTAAAACCACACATAGCGGTTATAGCCAAAAGCTATCCCGCTACGTTACGATTATCACAATCAATCAGCGGAAAAATATTATGAAAATACTATTTGATACAATATATTTTAAATTTGAAGACAATCACTAAAGACTTAATTAATATCTATCAAAGCAAACATTTTTGGTTTCTGT
>DWAO01002119.1:0-16765 GCA_018230605.1 Heliconius congener
GCACAGATTGAACTTTGACTAACCTAACACAGCGCGTGCGGACAAAACAGAAAATCTCGCAACATTTTTGCAAAAATTTCGCATAATTTTGCATAATATAGCTTCACTCAGCTCCACCCGCCGTGCACTACATGTGGCGGATCCTAGCTTAATGAATTGCCGTCGTAAAAGCCATCGTGGTGGACCGGCACATAACCATGACGATTGTCCGTTCGATTGCCACTCAGGGGTATTAATTATTTTTATTGTACTACCACTCAACACGCAATACCCTGAACATTGTGTAGTGCGTGGAAAACAGACTGTCATAACTAGGTTCATTTGGGTTCAGTAGGTCATAACTGTAAACTGCTATAGGAGTATGTAGGATACAGTATGAAAAAAACCGGACAAGTGTGAGTCGGGCTCACGCACCGAGAGTTCCGTACAATAATTGAAGGTCTCTAGCTTTTTCTGAAATTGAAGTTTAGCTTAGCGTAGAATATTTACCTACTCAGATTACTAACACTACTTAGGTATATTTACATATAAAATACTCCAGCTGACCTCACTGACAAGAGATTAAACCTCTATTTATATACAGATCTCGTAATTAAAAATCAATAATATGTTACTATTATGAAATCCATAAATATATAGACCAAGGTTTTCTACATTCCCATATTCCTGTATTTGGCTTATGTAAATTAAGTAACTTCGCTTTTTCCCGTGTAGCAGGGTAGGTAGAAGAAACCAGTATAAAGAAAGTCCGTTCTCCATTTTTCGCAAAATTTTCCGAGTTAGACATTCCGTGTTGAGAAACGTAACTCATCGCCGTTTTTCGTCTGCCAGAGCGGGGAAATAAAACTATACCTATAACTTAAGCTATCCCGCGTGTGGAGCCTGCAACCTTCACGCTTAAACTCATAAGCTAAGCACTACGCCAAGTAACGAGGTAAAGGGTGGCGTTGAGTTCCACCACTCAACACGCAATAACTCAAAATAAAGTGGAGCGTGGGCAAAGGACTGTTTTAACACCACATTCTTTAGGCCCACTACTATACTTAAGAGAGCAAAAGATCAATAATGTTACGTAGAATTAATTGTATAACATTAATTGAATTTAGATTCCAAAACATTCATATAAAATCAGCGTATAAGTGTACATATTTATTTATCTCTACCTACAAAGTCCCATTATAGGCCAAAAAATATTATGGCAGAAAGTAGAGAACGAGAACCCAATGAAGAAAGTGGTGGCGCAGGGGCACAAAGTGTGACTATATACGCGACTGGTTGTGGGTCAATTCTCTCTGGAGGAAATTAAATATTTATTTAAATTTATATTTCCATTTCTTCGCTCTGGTGTCGAGGCAGAGTACGGCGTTGAGTTCCACTGAGCCACTCAATACACAATGCCTCCAGAATTCGGCGGAAAATGGGGGACGGAGTGTCTTCACAATAGTTATCCTCTGCCTACCCTGTTGTATGCGGGACACAGCGTGAAGCCGATTTAATTGTATTTTATTTTAATTCTATGTCCTCCCCACTATGAAGGATAGAGCGTGAAGCTGTGTTAAAATCGTAGAATCAAACAAATAAGCCTTAAACACTCTAAAACTCCGCCATGATGGCGACAAGCTAATTTTTACGTGAAAAAATAATCAAATTCGATGTTTTCAGCGTGATTTGCCCACAAGTAGGATAACAGGAGCAGAGAGGGCGTCTCCCTGAAGCCGTCAGTACGACGCCGGCCACCGAGCGAGCCTGACGCGTCTCTACACAACAAAATATATATATACGTACATACATACGGACAATAACACTAACATATATATAAGTGATACAATTTCTTTATTTACAGTGTATTAAAACGCAATGTGTTATATTAAAATGGGATAATCATCTTTTGTATTTGCGTCTTAGGTTCGGGAGATTGATTTATATATAATATATATTAGTGTAGAGGTGTTTATCTGTGAACTTTCGGTTATCCTCGGTAAAGTTTAATAATTTTAATATTGATCTCTCTTATATATAGTAAAATATGGTTATTTCATACCAAAAATGTTTATTATAGTCTAAAATTATGAAAAAATATCATATTACAAAAAATATGTAAATCGACTCTACACATAATGTGACTCTACGTATTAATCAAAATTTAATATTTATAAAGCTAATTTATAATAACTCAATACGAACTACTCATAATAACCATCTTATTCGCCATATAAATTTGTAGATGAAAAAGAAAATTCATACCTAACCATACAAAAGTTCTATACAAAACTTACATCCAATTTGTATACAAAGACCTGAATGCTAAATAATATGTTAATATTATAAACGATACCGAACAAGAATACTCAAAATCAATAACATAAATAAGCTTTCTACAGATACTATATTATTGTAAATGAGCTTTTTCAATTCTTGAGACGGTTTTCGGATGCGGAGTAAATCATTTTTATTTGGTACTTTACGTCTTTTTAAATGACTTCTTGTTTTTTTTTTCTTCCTGTATAGTGACTGTTTACGTTGATATACAAATATATCATATTAATACTTATGAAAGTTTTGAAATAAATTATATTAATTATTTATTGAATATTTGGAACTTAAATTAAACTAGATTTATATAGTCTCACTGTACTAATGTTCGATATGTTTTAATAAATAATAATAAGTTACTAAGTTAAAAAAATCATACACTAGTAACCTTAATCTCTGCTAACGATTTAAAAATAGGGAAAATGTCGTACTAAACCTAACCTAGTGTGAAGACATTCTATTCTATTTTATTGTAATTTTAATATTATTTGAGGCCAGTGGTGGTTGCACAAGCGTATGATTGTAAACGAGACGATTGAACGTACTCAGTGAAATTAAATGTTTGATTTTTTCATTTCCTCGCACTGATGACGAGGCAAAGCGCAGCGTGATGTTCCCTTAATCAAAAGTTAATACCACGAAAATTAGGTGAAAAGTGTTAAACGGAAAAAACTTAAAGAGAACGGGCTGTCTTAACACTAGATTCTCTAGTTCTCGCTGCCTATCTTGCTATGTGCAGGATACAGATTAAAGCTAAAAGAAGTTCTATGCTAAACATACATCCATCTTTACCCAAAGTTGGTTAATAGCAATGGATATGTTATACAGACATGATATTTAATAAACTTTAAATATGAATTCACGGCCACAATACGCCATCAATAATGATCTGACAGTTGCTTACATTAGAATGTGTTATAACAACAATATTTTTATATCAAACATGTTAGTTATTTTTGACCAAGAATTTGATCTTACTCATAGATTATTCAAATATGTAGTTCCTGGTATACAATAGATATTTAATGTTCCGGCGCCGCGGCGTCGTAATTGCAACATATCTACGCGCGATAGGTGTGAATCCAAATTTTTATTAAGGAATTGCTTCACGTTATATTCCGCAAATAGCAGGGTGGGAGAGGGAACTTTGAAACTTAGTGTTAAGACACTCTGTTCCCATTAAGACACTTCCGTTCCGCTATTTTCCGCTGAATTTAGAAGGCATTGCTTGTTGAGTGACGAAAGGCAATGCCGCACTTTGTCTGATTACCACAGTAGACAAATAAAAATATTAAATATTTCACTTACTCGAGTGGAAATCGAACCCATAATTATTTTACTCATAATATACGTATGCTATGCAATATTAGTTTTAACACACTGAGCTAAGATTTTCTCGAAGTCAGTCTGGGTTTCAGCAGAAGTCAGGTTGACATATTGCATACATTATCTTTCTCACTCAATTTAGATTAAAAGTAAATATTATCCTCGTAAAGTAATCGAGTCTTCATATAAGCGCAAATTATAATAATATATTCTAAGCAAAAATAAAATAATGACCTTCATAAAATTGAATAAAGTTAGTTAATTTACGAAGCTTCTCTATTAGGTGTTGGTTGTGTTTTTTATATTATTTTCATAACAAAGTAAAATCAACTATTATATTTAGTGGTTTTCAAACACTAAATATAAGTTTATAAGTTTATATCCATTTTCAAGCCAGCCCTTTACCACGAGCGCAGGGTCACAAGCCTTTTACTGCAAACGCAGCAGGTTGTGGGTTCGATTCCCACTCGATGAAATTAAATATTTAATACTTTCATTTTCTCGCTCTGGCAATGAGGCAAAATGCGCCATTGTGTTCCGCTACTTAACACGCAATGCCTAGAAAATTCGGCAGAATATGAGGAAAAGTAATGTCTCATCTAAGTCTTAACACTATGTTCCCACGTCCCTATGCCTATCTTGCTATGTTTGGGATACAGCGTAAAACTAAAAAAACTATTTTAATGTTCCTCTAACATTTCTGCATGCGGTAGATGTCGATAAAGTTGATTTAATGAATAATTAAGACGCTACTGAGAAACTGTTACATTTTAGTTTGCAGTGTAAAGTTTTGTTTGTTTACATTGTGGTTTCATAGCGTTATAAGCGTAATATTCAAATATTTCTCTATACAAATGTTGTTTAAAGTGCCAACGCAAATATATAAATAGACTTCTATTAAACTTAGAACATTATATACAATTATGTATATGAGGAATAAAAAATGACCTAAAATATACCCTTGTGAGAGCCAAACAATCATGGCGTCGTCGAACGGCAGAGAAAGTGTTAAAATGACTGCGTCTATAGACAGTTTGAAGTTGTCAAGTAAGAATACCTCGAAACACGCGTCTTCGGAATCAGTTCTGTCGAAGAAGGACAAAGAATGTCTCCAAATGCAAGAATGCAAGAAGAAGTTGCTTGCGATGGAGTCGCAGATAATAATTCGAGACGAAAACGTGGTGTTGAGATCTCCACCGCAAAAGAAGATTGTAATGCCCCCAACTATCAATCCTGAGGTATGCCTTTTTATTTTTTAATATTTTGGAATAATTATTTTAATTATTCATAGGTTATAAATATTTGAAACTTATACATTCCTTCATTCCGCAGCTATTGGGTTAGTTGATTTGGCTCGTTATATTTCGAAGCTCAACTTGCAACGTATCGAAAATGAGACAGAAAATAGAGAACGGAGTATTTAAGTTCTAAGTTACCTCTGTTTATCCTGCTATTTGCGGGATACAGCGAGAAATTAAACATAATATATTATAAAATGTTGTACAAAGAAAACTAGAATGTACGTACTGAGATGTAAATTTAGCATTCTTTTATAAATTGAAACATAGTGGATTGTGAAACTATAACTTACTTTTTTAAACTGTATAAAAATATACTTTTAAGCGTCCAGATAACAATATAGTTCATTTTCAAAAGTTTTATATTTGAATTAAGCATTAAATAAATGTTACTTAATAACTTAATTATTGTTTCAAACTCATATCGCTATAACTAAAGGAATGAACTGAACTTAAATAATTAATTATTAGAAAGGATACGAGAAATATATCGTATTGAACTATTTAATATTTTCATTTCCTCAGAATGGCGGAAAATAAGGAACGGAAGTATCTTAATAGGAACGAATTGTCTTAGCTCTAGGTCTTCGGGTTCCTTTTGCCTACGTTGCGTTGCTGTACAACGTAAAGAAAAAAAATATTTCGTATCAACTAGGAGTGATAATTTATATTTATTAAATAAAAATTGCTTAAATTCTATATTTCCCGCCACTCACCATTCTGTCTAGAAAATTAAAGCGAAAATTGTAAATGAAATGTCTTAACCCCTTAACTTACCTTGACCCCTCTGCTACATGCGGGATACAGCGTATTAAAGTATTTTCCTTTCATTTTTGAAATTAGTAATTAATCAACTACAATAATATAGTCATCCTTTTATATCTAAATGTACTATAGAATTAAAATGAAATAAAATAAAAGTGTTGAAACAAATAACCAGTTCGTGTAAACGAATGAAAAATAACTTTAGCTCCAGCAGGAACTCGCAGGTTTACTTTACGTATAAAAACCATCTATATGGTAATGCGGAAAATTATTTCTTTATTTGAATCGTTCTAGTGTTAGGTATGTAATATATTGTTATTGTTATTATTTCTTTTGTAGTACAATGCAATTCTAAAGAATATGGCCGTATGTTTTTATTCATGAACCGATTGAAATAATATAAGCGTCAAATGTTAAAGGAAATTTGGAAAAATACAATAATGAAAACTGCATTTAAATGAACAAATACAGAGATAAGAGACAAACAGGTCAAAAGACAGATGTAAACCTTTGTCACTAACTCGTAAAATAATTATTATTATTAATAAAAAACCCGACTTCAATCGGGTTCGATAATAAGACCAAACCAAATTTTTATCAAAATATTTTAGTTACTCGTCCATTTGTCGCGCACATACTTAATGCAAATTTAAGACTTATTTGATTTTCTCACGGATAACCGGAAATGGACCAATTAAAATGGGACCACACGGGAAGCACCAACTTGCAAATAAAAAAAGAGTCATCAAAAAAGTCAATAGTTGTGAGGTAATAAACATAAAAAAAAATCCGGTCGAATTGATAACCTCCAATACTTAATAAGAAAACGTATAAAAATTTGAACATAGCGTTTTATATAAATCTTTATACGTTTTCTTATTAAGTAATTTTCTTTCCTAAGTGTGGAATAACACATTAAAAATGATAACCTCCTCCTTTTACAGAAGTCGGTTTATACTCAGATATCTTTCGAGTACATAAGTTACATGTTATCACATATGTGCATGTAATAAAATTGTAACATATATTATGCTACAATTTTATTACATGTGAGCAAGCAGTCGTTGCGCAGGGGCTGAAGCATGCGATTGTAAAATGCAACGGTTGTGGATTCGATTTCGACTCGGGGGAATGAAATATTTAATATTTTCATTTCCTCGCTCTGGTAACAAGTCAAAGCGCGACGTTGAATTCCAATACTCAATACGCCATTGTCGGGGCATTCCTCGAGACGAGAATTCGAAAGGAGTGTGTAACACTAGCTTCCCAGGTTCCCTATGCCTACCTTATTACAATCTTTAGTTTTTATGCCATGATTCCGTCATTATAAAATATAATAAGAGGATAAGTGAAGACTAAGGTGTTAGCCAAAACAATGTCATCTTCGCCATTTTAAATGTTATTAAAATTATTAATGATACAGAAAAAAAATTCGTGGAGCAGCGACATAGCGTGGCATTGTAAGCACAACAGCTCTGAGTTTGATTCCCACATGGGGAAATGCATTATTTTAATTTCCTCACTCTGGTAATAAAACATAATGAAGTGTCGAGTTCCTCCACTCAACAGGATTTTTCCCCAAAATTGCGCTAAAAGTGAGGGTTCCCTCTGTCTATCCTGTTAGATGCGGGATACAAGTTGGAACTAAAGTTAATGTTTTCCAAAACAAAGGCATTATTTTATCATTTGTTGAAAAATTTAACCACTTTATTTTGCACTCTATTCATATTTACAAATGAACGCGACATATTTAGTTGAAAGCTTTTCAATTATAACTATCCATCTGTATTATTCGGTATATGCAGTATGTATCGGTTTCTGTGTTAGTGCACAAAATTGATTTGCCTGTTGATTGGCGTATTCCAATCCTGCGCTTTGTGCGCAGCGGGGAAATAAAAATATCTAAGTAAAACGGTGCGGACGAACACACAACGTTACCGTGTTATATCAAAGATATTTGAGATAACAACAATTATTGCAGCTAGACACTTATTTGTGGTTTTAGATATACAAAATACAGTGTCAGGTTGCACTATACGTATATGTATCCAGTCATCGTAAGATGTAAGATAAACACAGCCCGCTTTCCGTTTCCGTTAAAAATCGATAAACCCTTTCTAAGTGTACACTCACTTTTCTAAGTATAATAGTATCGTTTATGCGTTTTCTGTCAACCACTCAGTAACCTAAGGGACCATTTATATATATATATATATAATCTCAAAATAATATTGCCATTTATGTTTCATCTTCACGCTAGTAAATATTTAAATACACCGAGTAAAAATCAAATCCACAATCGCCACGTGTACGATCACACGCTTGTGCCACTACGATACCATACAAATATTAAGAAAATGAAAAGGACAAAAAGGCATAAGACCTTCGGGGCGCAATAACACAGCGTCTGTTTATCAAAGCGATGGTTGTGGGTCCAATCCCCACTTCATTATATTTTTAACTATTTCTATTACCCGTAGTAGCATTTAGTTCCTCCACGCAACATACATTATTTTAAAATTGCACTGAAAATAAAAGAATGGAGAGCCTTAACACGAAATTTCCGCAATCCCTCTGCTGTATGGAAAAAAGCGTAAAGCTGAATAAATACAAAAAAATATTGAAAAACATAAAATAAACATAAAAACTTAAAATTTTATTTCATTTATCTAATGGATTTTCATTCATTGAAAAAGTTTACTTTTGTTCTTTTCTTTTGGACCCATTTTTGTGGTACCGGATGCCCCATCCTGTGATCTCGTATTGCAAAGACCTACCTCTGTCAAAGTACATGAACCACGTCCTGTCACTCTATGCAACTGATAATTTCGACTGGCTCAATATACTTTACTGTTCTATATTTTAATATTCTCCTATATCTTTATGAAAGAGAACTGCTTCGCTTAGAACTGCTTATTTCCCCCTTAGCAGGACATACATGAGGAAGTTAGTGTTAAGACACTCCGTTTCAGTCCTAAGTAGCGGAAATCAATGCCTGATGGTTCAACGCGATAGTAGTATCTTTGATTTCCACTCGAGTAAGCCCTTGATTGTAAGACAATGCGCGACATTGAATTTCGCCACTCAACACGCAATTTCCCAAATATTGGGCAGAAGAATAGAAAATCAAACAGTCTCTTCAAAATTATTTTCCTTTACTACCCTGCTTTATTCGGAAAATAAACTTTAAGATAAAGTTTAATATTTATTGATTGAAAGGTTCTCAAGCCATAAAAAGCTAGATATACAAACAAACTCGAATCTTGACCTGTTTGCTTAAAACTCCACTGTACCATAGTGGTCTTAATAAATTATTTCTGTTTTCTACAAGCTCTACAAAGCACCGTGACACCTGCGGGCGGACAGCCGTGAAATCGGTTGTAACTCTAACAATGCTGGGTTAAATGTCCTATTTGCTCTATCTCGGGAATATCTTTAATAGAGATATTTGGAATTTCGTTAATAATTAATGCTAGAAGTTTTTACTCTTTTTTTACATTTAAAACTTGAATATTTTAATATAACAAAATAATTGTTGTTAGGTGCCATAGTCGTATAAGCACTGTGTATCTGGATTCAATTACCGCTCGGTGAAGTTAATTATTTTCCGGCAGAGGGAACCTAGTTAAAACACTCAGTTCCTAAATTTGAGATATTGCTTGTAGCAATTTAATTATTATTTTATAATATTATTCAACATCGCGTTTGGTTTTCCAGAGCGCAGAAATGGAAATAATAAATTCCCACAGTGGATATCGAACCGACAACCATCGCGTTTGCATTCAGACGCTGAGCCGCTTTAATTATGTACTACAATAGAAACATAGTGTTTTCTAAACTATTACTATAACACTACAGTAAGCGTATCGATAGGCCAAAAGTTTCATTAACAGAATGTGTATTCAACGACGGGCGGCGGGGCGTTCACAAGTCATGCCTAATACGAGTCGAACTCTGGCCAAACTTGGTATATATTGTGCGGCATGTTCGAGACTTGGGACGATGGTTGCCACTTCAAATCTCACTTCGAGTTATTTGTGTATATTTGTAAACTAATATTTAAAAGTTTATATGGTTGAACGTTAATCGCTAATCTTAGGGAGTAGGTACTGGTCCGAATTGAAAAATCTTTTTGTGTTGGATAGTCCATTTATGGAGGAAAGCTATGCTACTCATTTCCATCTAATCATTTCCATCTAACGTACGATATCTGCGGTCAGAGGTACCAGTAATCAGAATGTATCATATTATGTCGTACACAGTCTTAGTTATTTCCAATCGACCACACAGATGAAGCTATAGTTCTCCAGATATAATAGGGTAGGCAGAAAGAATCCGGTGTTAAGAAATTATATTGTTCATTTTCCGACCATTATGGATAAATGACGTGTGTTGAATAACGGAGGCATAACGCCGCGCTTGGTCTTACTAGACTTGGAAATTGAAAATATTTTCTACCTGAAATGTCTAATTTTCGTCTTATTGTGTTCCATTTGTGTGTAAAATTGAATAAAAGTAATCTACGAGATGCCATCTTCCATCTGGAACAGGTCTGAATTAAGACAATTGTAAGTTCAAATTAACTTCTAAAGATAATTTAATAATTTTACCAATTTTAAAATAGAGGTTATTAATTTGAGGTTAAGTTAGGCATAGATAGCACACTGTTCTACGCTCACTGTAGAAACTTACAAGTGATGAGTAACCAGTAAGTAGATTATAATCATATTTTCTTATAAGCTTAGATACAAATTTATTTTCGTTCGTCGAAACTCAACGCTACGCTCCTTCTTGAGTCTTGAGTGAGAATCGAACCGTTACCGTCAGATTCTTGGTCACTGCTGCACGACATTGACTTCCATGCCAAATTAATATTAGTCATTTACAACATAAAACGATATCCTCAATTAAGTCGTTTAAAGTATTGTCTCTCTCTAGTAGGAAAGCGTTAAAATTTATGCTCAAACTTCGTTTATTACATTCAAAAGGAAATTTCAGTTGGTAACGTACAAAATTGTATTAAGACGTTGCAAAACGCTAGTTAATTTCGTCTAATTGATTTTATAAGGAACTGTTCTCTAGTAATTGTAAAATTATTACAAGGCAAAGCTCGGCGTTGAGTTCCACCACTCGATACGCAACGTCTCGTAACTGGGTAGTAAGTAAGGAGCGGAATGTCTTAACACTAGCCTGATATAATACTAAAGCTTCATACATTAATATTTTATTATTTATACCTGAGCGTTAAATAGTGGTCAGGATATAGCTACTATTTATCGTCTTTATATATTTTTTTTTCTTAAACAAATTAATTTCTAACTTCTTTAAAAAATACGTAGTGGGTTCAAATGCTGCTGTGTATGCTAGCGGAGTTTGAACCTGCCTTTCTTGTTTACCATCCAATCTCTCTGACTACTAAGCCATGCGTAATGAAGCTATGTCGAAATTCTTCAATGCTTGTATTAGCTCATTTACGTTGTAAGCGTTTTTTCATAAATACCTAGAATTAAATTTATTCAACTTTATGTATCTTTTGCCCCTACCACGTTAACCTTGCGGTATTATAGGAAATCTAATTCTAATTCTAGTCAAGTATTTGAACTCGAAACTGTTTGGAAGTAGAAGTAAATAGTGTCAGTTATTTTAAATAAACCTGTGTAGCTCATAAATTTAAAGATTTATCTAGCATTTTATTTGTGTCATATACAACTTTTCTGTATAAAACTTTCAAACTTTGCCAAGACCACCAACGGAGTTTGCCAAAACATAGGTAATTTAACTTTAGTTTAGAAATAAGCTACTGCTTATAAATAAATAAAGTGATCTGTCTCTACTTTTGAGGTAGCATTTTATATTCATTTTCACGCTCTATCCCTAATGGTATGTTCAGAAAGCCCGAAATGACAAATACTACGGCGTTAGACGCTTTGTTTTCCAACACTACATCATTTTTCAAGTTATTGCAAAACTCCACGCCGCGTTTGGTTAGTTACCTGACCAAGGAAACATAAAATAATACTGCTGATACTACGCCACGACGACATATGGCACAACTATTAATACTTTTTCTAAAATAAGTAATGATTTTATATTAGATATAGATTTGAAATTACTTAAATACTTGAAATTCTCAGCGTTGGGCTTCCTCGAATAATACAACATTTTAAGAATTGCGGACGGATTTACCTACTCTCCAATACAGAATAAAGCGTGAAACTGAAAAAAGAAACAAATAAATACATAGTACAAAAATCCATCCATATACTAATATATAGTACAGCATTGCTAACTCTTAAATTCCGGGATCAACTCTATCTCTGTCGTTGTTTGTACCCAAATTACGGGATTAACTTGTTCATTATATATATAAGCCTATATTTGAGAATTCAGTTCAGTAAATGGCGCTTATTGCTGGAATTATGCTATAGGTATCGGATATTTCTGAAGATATAAATTACTTACGATGGTTTTATCTCCTTTTATTTCAGTTTCACTTTTTCTTGTCTAACGTAGTAGAGAAACTTAGTGCCAGGACTCTTCATTTCATATTTTTTATCTCGTTTTCAAGACAGTGGATACTAAGTGGCAGCACCAGGATCGCGCGTTGTCCACCTGAGCGGAATATGATTTTTTTTAAAATAAAATAGTTATTCCGAGCGGGTATCGAAAATTTGAACGTAAAGTAGAGTGGTTTAATATTTTTTTTATTATTTTATTAGATCACGCTGTATTCCCCATATAGCATTCAATCATCTGGAAACTAGTGCTAAGACACTCCGTCTCCTATTAAGACACTTCTGTTAAGAATTTTTCACCGAATCGTTACCAGAGCGAGGAAATAAAAAAAAACATTTCATTTCCCTAAATGGTAATCAAACTTACAACCACCGCGTAAAAGGAACATAGGATAGGATTTTCGCACGTTTTTTTTAATACATAATAATAATATACAAGAAAATATAGGAAACAAAGGACGGTCAAAATCAGAATAGAAAAACCAAGAGGCGGGCAAAACCAGGGTGGGTTTCTTGTTTAATAAACTGGTAAATCAAAACCAAATAGAGCCAACAATTGTATGAGAACCAGAGCACATGTCTATATAACAAACATGTGCAATTTTTCCGCTCTCGTAATCGATAGCTTAATGGCTTCAAAACACGTCAATACTAATTTAATATGTATTCTGTATAACGTGTGGCATTTTTGCAAAGGAAATGAGGTCGAGTATATTTGTGGTAAAAATCAGCTTCTCGTTTTTGCTCGCGTAACAGGATAGGTAGAGAGAATCTAGTGTTAAGACACTTTGTTTTTAGTTAACCCTAGAAAGGTAGTCATATGTACAAATAATAAAAAGTACAGATAATTAATTTAAATTTATTTATTATTTTAAAATCGCTAGACCTTACGAAATCTACCGACCCATAAGATGTCCTAATCATACAACGGCGGATATTTACTAAGATAGAGCAATATTTATATAACGGATACGTCAATTTGACGCAGACTATCTTTGAAGGGTTAATTCAGTAATATATTTCAAATATAAAAGCAACGGTTGTGGGTTCGATTTCCACTCAGAGGATTGAAATGTTTAATATTTTAATTTCCTGGCTCTGGTGACGAGGCAAAGCGCGGTATTGAGTTCTACCACTTAAAACGCAATGCCTCGGAAATTTGGCCCGAAGAAAAGTGATATATATATATATATATATATTAGGTATTCGCTGTTTCGCTCCCGATCAATAATGGCTAGACCCCTTTCTTAATGACGCACTGAAACTGTAACAATAGATAACTTTGGAAGTTGCTAAATTGCGGTTCGACTTGATTGTATTGGATCGGGTCAGATAAACTTGTGTTTATGTTTATATTCATTTTACTTTACAAGTTAAACATCATAATAATGATATAAAATTTAAATATAATAGATAGATTAGATGCGCGCCTCTTTCAGATTTGTATTCTATATATTAGAAGACCGAGGCGAATCGGATCAATAATAAGAAATTCGTTGATATTTTAAGTAACGTAAGGCAAATAACTCAAACATTTAACGTCTTATTTCCCTCTCTCGTCCCCTTAATGGTAGTTTTTTGATTAGTTGTTCGTTGTGGTACATTTTTGGCACTCGTCTAGGCAAATACTTATGATTTCATAACATAACTCTAACGGTTTAAGTTAGAACAATGAGTTATGTATCTTTTATGATAAGAAAACATTAAACAAAACTCAATAGAGAAATTCAAATGGCTTGTCAAGATTGGTTCCTTATGATTGGATTCAATGCCGTGGTTGCCAAGAATGGTGCCACAAAAATGTGCTGATATGGGAGGTAGAAAAGGTCCGTATAAATGGTGATCTCATTAATTATTGTTTCAACTTTTTTGGAGATTGTTAAGTTTAAAATGTTACAAAAATAAAATATTTTTAATTTATTTTATGTTCGGCCCTAATCGCCCCGTTTTGTGAGATCGGATATTTGTCTTGTGGGTTTTGTGTTAATTATTTAGAGGATTTATGAATGATTTAAATTTTGTTATGTTTTTACGTAGCTTAATTGCTAATGAATACTATTCAGCCATAAAAATGAATATTGCCCGATTCACCTCAGTCTGCCGTATAGTTGTATATATGTACACGATATATGGATATACAATTGTTTTTGTACTTTATAAACAAATATAAATAGGTACTAACTAAGAATCTTGTTAAAACTGTTTCGATATTTCTTCAATATTTCTCTCTAAATAACAAAGCCCGTCTCTTTAACTCTAAATAATGAAATAAGGCCGACGTAACGCAGGGGTCTAAGGGCGCGACTGTAAGCGGTCGAACGTGGATTCTATTCCCACTGGGAGAGATGTAATATATAATATTTTAATTTTTTCGCTCTGGTAACGAGGTAAAGCGCGGCGTTGTCCTACGCCTCTCAATACACAAAAAGTTAAGAATTCCGCTAAAAGTGTGATTCTTGAATCGCAAAAGTGAAAGTTATTTTACTCCGTATATAGAGGTTACAGTGAAAGGCATTACCTATTATCATGACACCCTTCTTTCTCCATTTTCAACCTAAATTCGAAATACTGCATTTTAAGTGGCGGAACTCAATGACGCACTTTTTCTACCAGATTGAGAAAATTTTACCAATTAATTTCCCCGAGTGAGAATCGAACTCACAACCATCGCGTTTATAATTAGACGCTGTCCCATTGTAGCATGAACCTCTTAATAATATACAATATATGCAACAGTATTGCATACTTAGCCGAGTTAACTCTCGAAACTTACTTGACAATAGCTTGTGTTACGCCAGAATGCCTTCGCTAAGCTGTAAGTATGCTTAGCTTTGGCTTCTAAATTCATTTTATATTTATAACTTTGAATTTATAACTTTGATGTTATTCCTCTCTTTGATTTTGATTGGCCAGAGCGAACAGAACGTACTCGTATGTAGGTCCTTACGGTCTCTACATACTATTGTCATCAACGTCTTCATACATGCCCTCCAGTTAGTCCTCATGGTTTTTACATAACCTTGCTGTGCATACTTGTATCATCAATTCACAAAGGTCAACCAAAAGTCTCACGCTGCCTCTGTATCCACTCAACTCTTGACGCATAAATATTTTTTTGCTATTCCTTCATCACTTTTTCTTTGACGTGCCCAAATCATATGAGCAAGTCAGCTCAACTGACTCCGCATATCTTGTCGCATCTCTACTGCGTTTGCCAATAACAACATTTTATCTTTGTTCTGTAATACCCACGTTTGTTTGTATTCCACCTATATTCAGCCCATTCTTCTGAAAGTATCGCATAAGAACAGCAGAAATTATAGTTAAATGACTTTCCTTGAAATAGCTCTTTTTTCTTTAGCTTCATACGGATTTTCACATTGCATGTTAGGCTAACAGACCTAAAGTCAAAACAATCAGGATGGATTGCTGCGACTTAGGTCTGTCAACTTAACCCACTCTCCGCTTACTTGTAAAAACACAGGAGCGAGATTTGGAGGATCACAACACGGCAAATAGTTTTATCAGATGATCAGAAGACTGATGGAGTTTAATATCAGAATACTCCGTCCAACGTTCTTGACCAAATTTGACAGAGACAATGACATTGCGCATCTTAACGCCGCAAATTTTGTTTGTTCCAAATAAGACCTTATTATTTCCCCAAATAAGATTTAAACATACAACCATCGCGTTTATACACAACTATCTTCCCAACGATAACAAGCTAGATAAAGGATACTAAGCTCGAAGTCATTGTCGTCTCACATAAAAGATTTACAACACGTATATAAACCGCGCGGTCATTGTAAAACTGAGGACGTGCGACAATGTTTCAAAATGCTTTGTTCTTTAGTGATCTTTAAAATGTGGAAGCCAAGTCATTGATTTTCATGAATTTTGTAGGTTTATTTATCGTTATTATATATCTTATCCTATGTTTACCGTATAGTAAATGTAATGTACATATACATTACTGTACAGTAAACATAAACTAGTTTTAATTTAGTCAAAAATATAACAAATACTTAAAGATTAAAGATTGAAGTAAATTTTCTTTATAAATTTAAATGTCCAAATTTATTACTATTGCCAGAGGAGGCTGATAGAACGTAGTGTCAAGACTCTCCGTTCCTCCTTTTTACTCGAATTCAATCGTACCAAGAACCGTTGCGTATCGTAGAGCTATATTTTTAATAAAGGAATGGCTGATCTACCTCATATAACAAAAACCAAGTCCATTTCATACTTGCTAAATATATGGAAACGCGAATCGT
Source organism: Heliconius congener (assembly GCA_018230605.1). Classification (NCBI taxonomy): domain Eukaryota; kingdom Metazoa; phylum Arthropoda; class Insecta; order Lepidoptera; family Nymphalidae; genus Heliconius; species Heliconius congener. The sequence goes on from DWAO01002119.1 coordinate 16,495, forward strand.
GCTGAAACGAATTGCTTAAATTTCGTCGTTTGTACGGGCGTCTTGTTTGTCCCAAAATTTATGATCGAGATAAAATCTTTGTTGGGTTAAGAATTATGTATGCGAACGTAAAATATTTACGAATATGTTGTCATCGATATACTATTGTATATATTGGCGCTTAGTGAGGCCATCATGGCACAGCGACACCACGCCGGTACTGTTCCCTCCCGAGGAAACGTCGGGTCCAGTGTGCTTTCCTCCAGGAAACTCGCTGGAAGGGCAATAAGTC
>DWAO01002120.1:0-16760 GCA_018230605.1 Heliconius congener
TTAAGTAAATATTTCATCTCCTCGAGTGGGGATCGAACCCACAACCAGTCAGTTTACAGTCACACTGTGCCGCTGCGCCACGACCGGCCTCGAGAAGAAATATTAAATATATATAAATATATAGATACCACCTTAGTATCGATACTGTACTGGTAACTTTTTATAAATATTGATGTCTTCTATAAAATTATAGTACATCATTTCCACAGCGTACGCGATATAAGGTTTTCTTTGGTATTTTTTTACACGTTAATCGTCTAATTGTAAAAGAATTTACCAAATCGGTCCCGTAGTTTCGGGGCCAATTCAATTCAAATAGAGAAACAAAAAATCTAATCTAATAATTTTAGCGGTAGTTTTTGTGTGAAAACTACAAACATACATACATACGAAAATACAAATCTTACCTCTTTATAATATTAGTATAGACAATCCTGTACCTATTTATTATGTACAAATATTTTTGTAGCTTTTTCAGTGTATTTGACCAATGCATTACATGATAGTAAAAAACTGTCCTTCTACAAGTTCCTACAACATTTAAAAGATTGTCTCCTAAGTCCTAGTGGTTGAGAAGTTGTGTCTTCTCTCACCATCATTATTTGCTATAGAAATATATGTATATTTTTTTTAGTTTCAAGCTATAGGATAGAAAGAGGGAACCTGACAATCTAGTGTTAAGACATTCCTTTCTCATTAAGACACATTCCGCACTTTCCGAGGAATTGAGGGTCAGCGCGTCAAGGACGGCCTTAATGTGTTTCATATAATTTTTGAAATATTCATATTTGCAATGCCTATGAAATTCGGCAGAAAGTAGAGAATCTTAAATGGGAACAGAGTGTCTGAAAACTAGGTTCCCAGGTTACCTCTGCCTACCCTGCAATGTGTGGGATACAGTGTAAAGCTTAAAAAATATATATGTTAATAATATAAACACCGTCGGACATAATGCATTATTTTAAAGAAAATTTGATTGTGCCGGTCAAGTTGGATTGCTTGCAAAAAATTGTAAATGTGATCAGTATTGGCCATTTAAATATATGCCACCTCTGTCCCAGTCTAGGATCTTAAAGATGTCGAGTCGACATCTTTAAGAATAACGAACATAATATGCATTAAGTTTCGTATTGACAATTTAAAAAACCTATATCAGTATTTTTTGAAGTTAAAAAAAAGCTTCGATCATTAGTGATTGTCGGTTACTGGTGCTAGAACACGATCTAAAAAGCTAAATTGTAGCCATTTTAAATCACATAAAGGTCGACATTTGTTACAAGCTTAGGCGTCCATCACTTGTGAAATTAAATAGAGCGTAGGTAATGTAAAATCGATTGTAATATATTAACCGACTTATCTACAAACTAAAGTTATAATTTACACAGCCTTGGTATTTATTTAAACAGGACATATATAATTTCATCATAGCTGCCATTAGGTGCAGCCGTGTTGAATGTAGAATATTCTCATGTTTTTAGTGACTCTTCGGTGATGAGTTTTATGACTGCGTGATGCTGAATTTGATGGTCGCCACCTTTTGTTTCCTTAGTCATTTAGGTAATTATTTTGCTTCTAGATTTCTTTAATTTTTAAGATCGGTTCAATATGAGTTCTCGAAAATCGTACTCGAAGCAACTTCCCTACATGGTTAACCTACATAGTGGCAAGAGATTCAAGTTAGCTTCCGCCACTACTAACACGGCTCGAACTGATACTAATTACCGGTAGTAAGTAATCTTGGCACATAATGTGATATGTAATGAATTTAGCACGAAATGTATGTGTAATAACTTAAGTTTGTAAATTTTTATAAGTACAGCCCCTTGACCTACAATCTTGAAATTTGTACGGAAGCCGAGTCGACTCGCACTTAATTTAGAATTCTTTCATTACTCATCATCTCGATGTTATTCTTCGTTCTCACTGTAATCTAAATGTATTATTATATATACATTTTAATTATTCTACGATTATATGTACATATACCCCATTAATAAATTTTTGATATATATATATATATATAATATATATATATATATATATCTATTTTAGTGTCATCTAAATCAAAGAAATTTTAATTTCTATACAAGTATGTAGATTAAATAATTTACGAGTTGTGAAAGGATCAAAAGTAGCTTTAGAAACTCACACAGCGTTATCGGTTTCATTTTTGAACTTGGCTAGATACCTGCCGCGTGTCTGGACGATGCTAAAAGAGCATAACAATTAGCAACACAGAGTATTGATCAAAACGTATCAGCTGCTCTAGCCAGTTAATAAATGAATGACCGCCGGCGATCGTATGCAGAGCACAAGCTTCACAAAGCTCTATTGACGTGTTTTACAATTCTCGAACATTTACCGAGTTCTAGCGATGATAAACGATTTATAAACCAGTTCAACGTCCAGTCTCGAACTATCCTGCTCTCTCATGACATCCGATCGTACCCGATTGTACATTTAGGAGATGGCCGAGCTCCATGATTAACAAAATCTACGACGCAAACTTCAAATGTGTTAAAAGGTGAGAAATATAGTGTTTTTTATTTAATTTTTATTATATTATAATAATTTCCTAAGCGTCGCAATGTAATTATCAAAGCTACTATTAATATTCTATAGCTACTATTAATATTCTATAGCTAGTATTAATATTCCAAAGATCTTTAAAAAGATCTGCATCATTTTCTTTAAAGGCACATCTTAATAAGCTTATTAATAAGCTGGCAGCTTGTGACGAGTGTTGCCACTTTGGACCTGAGACATTTGTAATCTATTCTCTGACGCTGGCTTGCCTTTATTGTCTTTGTTGAATGCAAGACCTATAGGGCTTGAAAGGGTAAATTTTCAATAAGCGTAATAGCAGGAAAACCCACTCATAAGCTCCTCATGATAGTAAAACCATCACACTCACGGCACAGACTCTGACCACGCTGATGCTGCCCAAGCATTATCCAAACTTCATCGCATGGTCCAAATTTAGATTTTTATATTTTCTAGTTGCTATGCATTGACCGGTGACCGTGCCTTATTCAGAAATGGATCCCAGCTGATGGGTTACAGTGAAATGTTTTGCCTTTTTCTAAGGTGCCTCTGCTTGTTGAACCTATGTCCGAATGGACCGGTTCCTTTTGGGATTGTGATAGTAAATTTAATAATAAATATTCATAAAAATAATAATAATAAATTTAATCAAAACTTTATTAAAAAAAATGTAAAAATATGATTTTGTTATGTAACAAAAAATGTAAACAGGATATGGACGATACTATACAAAATTAAAGTATAATATATTGATGTTTCAAATAATGTTTTCAAGTACATTTTTTCAATTGCCAATTTAGTTAATTCATTTAGAAGAGATGTCTAACAGTAATATATAAGTTTTATACTTTAACTACAATTCTTATTATTTCGATTTAAAATATTCTCAATATTGAAAACACAAGTGAAATAAGTAAATAGGAAATATGTAACTATGAAGTCCATAATTATTGTATTTATGCAATCATAATAGTGTAATAGTAATAAATTTTTAACTTAAAAAAAATGGTATGACCAAAATCATTACAAATATTATCGAAGCTAACTAACTACACTTTTTTCATGAATAATCTACTTACTACTTACTATCTATATGCTTAGGATGCTACGTAGTAAAGATAAAAATAATATTTCTCTATATATCTATGCTATCTAAGTACACACCTGAATCCAAATCGTCTGTTACATCCCTTCAAACTAAACTAAACTAGACTTACGTCTCAATTTATTATTTTTATGTACGTACATACATACCTATATCAATATATTAATTTAGTCTACGAAGATAGAATAAAACTTATAATAAATTATATAATATTCCAAAATATTATAGACAGAAGATACTGCATCAAATCAAATCAGTCAATGAATGCTAGTCGCATCAAATGTTGTATTGTAAATTAAATTGAATATCACATAGATAAGATACAAATTGCATATATCAGATAAACATTATATTTTATGGTTATACGCTATTTTGAATCTTATATCGTTGGCCTACAGTCTAGAGCGGCTACAGGAATCTAGCACTTAATGCTTGGAGTTGCATTGCGCAGAATCGGCCGAATGCACCGACACTCCCGTGGGGATGGGCGGCGTGCGGGCGTACTGTTCGAGTAATACATCACGTGGTCGCCCCCCGGCGGCTACGCTAGCGTAAGTGCCATTGAACCACACCCATGGCCTCAGATGGAAAATAAACAACATGCCACGTTCGACGTCCGGGCGCTTACTTTCGAAGTGTTCAAATCGTAATGCTAACTCTCGCAGTGTCTACCTAAATTTTGGTGTTTGCTATCACAGTTTTTAGTGTTTGGAAGCCGGTCAAATGTCTTCGGCGCACCTCACGTGCGATCGCGACATGTGGGGGCGTCGTGTGCGCCCTCAGACGCCCTCTTTAAAACTGATGCGAAAATTTTCCACATTTACAACTGAGGTTAGAATTGGTCCGTTGCGCAGCAGTAACTAAATTGGACTACCGCGCATTTGTACCGCGATCGATTCGGACATTAACCTTGCGCAGCTTTTGTGCTGCGGTAGCCCCTCTGGAACTTTAAGAACAAACCTATCATTTTTGGTTTCATAAGATAGTCTCAAGCCATTCGAAATCGTGTCGAGCCGTGATGATTACTAAACTAATTAAAATTGGCTTGTGCCAAAATCTATTGAAACCAAAAATAATATAGGTAGATTTTTAATTTAGCAATAAATTAATTAATTAAAAAAAATAATAAAAGTTTATTGAAAATATTATTACAAACAAGGAAAACAGTAAATATCAAACCTATAAAATAATAAAAGATTGCCGGATAACAGGACGTCACAAGCGGCGCTCTGCGCGCCGACTACTAACGCAGAATGCCCCGTGTACTATTATGATGCTATCTATCTATCTATAACTCAGTCTCGTATCATTTACTTTCAGTCACTCAGTTATGAAATACTGATATTTATTAGTTAACTAGAAATATTGATTTAGGAAATTTTAATCACTTTCACTGAACAACTAAGTTATTAATTTGTTTTTCAAATTTTTGCTTAAATTATTTGAAAAATTAAAAAAAAAACAAAAATCATAAAAAATTTTGGACACCTATCAACATGCTATTGATTTTTTATATACATACAATATCCGTACAATATAAAAAATATACGATATAAGATCGCTGTCTATATATGAAATATCTACGAGAAAATCTGATGAGAAAATAAAATATCGGAGGCATTAATAAATGTAATAGCCAGCCAGTCGTAGGCAAGCGCGGAAGGTTGTGGGTCCATTTTCCTCGAAGCGAAACTCTAGGAAATTAAATATTTAATATTTTCATCTTCATCATCGTCGCTCTGGTAACGAGGCAAGACGCGGTGACGTCCCACCACTCAACACGGAAGTGTCTTAATGCAAACAGAGTGTCTTAACACTAGGTTTCGAGGTGCCTTCAGCCTGCTTTAAATAAACAAACAGAAATTATTAAATGTTACTTCTAATAATAATGCTTAATGTAATATAAAATAAAATTTTTGAGTAAGCTTCGCGATGCGTGCGAATTTTGGAGAATTCTCGTTGCATGGTTATTTCTGTTTGGTATTTATAAAAAATATTGTCACTATAATGTAGAGAAACATAAGTCATAAAGCATAAATAATTGGGAATGTAACTGAATATTTAAACTGAACATTTATTAATACTTATGTATATTATGCCAAATTAAGATTTTTTCTTTTATCTTAACTTTGAGCACAATATAATAATAATAAGTATTAATATAATACAAAATTATTCAATATTGTATATTTATAGTTAACGCCATCTATTTGACAGACAAGACAACTGATGGAACAGGAAACATAACATATCAAAGCATCCACCTATAGTTCGCGAGGTCTAAATTGGGCTTTGCATTTGTGGGAGTGTTCTTATTTAGCGTAGGTGCGACGTCGCTCGTCCAGCGCGGCTTATCTTTTGCTTGTTCTAAACTGGTTTGTACTTCTTTTTGACTACCAGCCGAACCTCTTGGACTGGTCGCAGCGCTACATGTTTAATTCTTAATACTAGGATCTGCCACATTCTGTGCACGGAAGGTGGAGCTGAGCAAAGCTATGTTGTGCAAAATTTTGCGAAATTTTCTGATTTGCTCACACGCGCTGAGTCAAATTTCAATGTGCTCGTGAATTAAAAAAAAAACCAAAGCTTAACTCTATGAGACACATTTTGACTATTTCTTCAAAAACTACAATTACAATTGTCACCAAATTACTTCGCTGGACTCACCGTGTCGTCCACAACGTTCCTGCAAAATTTCAGAGCTTTAGGTTTAACAGTTTGGGAATGGCATTACAAGAAACACACTTTAACCAGTAAGAGCTGAGCGATGCGAAGATCAATTATTATTTTTTTCAATTTATTTTTATTTAATATTCTCCTCCTTAACATAGAAATAAATCAAGATACCTCAACAGCCTGTCATTAATCAAGATACCTCAACCTTTAATTTCACGATGTTATCCATACTGCATTTCGTGTGAAGCAGTTACGAATGGATACCAATATCGTAAACTCCTACTAGTACAAAAATAATACTAAGCGTTGCCGATATGCCGCTTTTCTCATTCTCAAAAAACATACTAGAACGAGAAAGCGATATCTCTCGGTCTATTATACGCAACTCAACATCGCCGCCATTACCTACGATTCGATTTTATAAATGAGGCGTGTGCGGCATTATCGCTTTGATAGGTTTGTGTCTTCACTAATGGTGTTTTATAATTTTATTAATTATTTTGTTAGCAGAAATCACTTTTTAATTTTTGGAAAATATATTTTGTTTTAATTGAATTAGGTTTTTATAGAGTAGTTAAAACTGTGGTTTCGTTTAAAGTAGTGATGAGAAAAACACTCACTCTGTATAACAGAACGACTCATTATTAAAATAAGTGACATATCCGACGAAAGGGAAAATTATGTGGATGCACTGTCCAGGAAAAAAGAAACACTAATATTTTTTATATAAAAATAAATCAGCTTCACGCTGTATCATTTTGTTAGCTTTGTTCACCTGAAATTTAAATAAATATTTCATTTTGAGTGGGGATCGAACCTACAACCAGTCGCATGTACCGTCACTCTTATTTTTTTATTGATTTCCAATATAAAGGTGTTTTGGCTCTACTTGTAGTGATCAAATGCTAAGCTCAGCTTATACCTCGCGAATTGTACCTCGTTAAACTCACTATTTTGTACATTTCTATTATGTTTAGTCGTCCTTTAGAAAGGGATAAAGGAGGGTCGACGTATAACGATATCTTAATTCGCAAATCAGTGAACTCCATCTGCGTGTCGAATTTTACGAGAAATAAACGTTTTAGTTATAACTAGATATTTTATTATAGTTGGTTTACGATGTTGCTTTTGATTAGGAACTAAAATTTCTGGTTCATATAAAATTGTAAGTAGTTGATTACAACTACAACTATTTTCTATACCCTCATAATGTTTGTACATTTATAACTATTTGAGTATATTGAGTAGGACTCAATATACAATATATATGTTTTGCAATGGACAAAAACAGTCTGTTGATGATAATAACTATTCCTTAAGTAATTTTTTTTAACACACAATAATTTCAAACTAAAATTAAAAAACATAATTTATAAAATTATTGAAAAAAAATCTAAAAAAACACACAACAAAAATTAGAAAGTAATATAAAAATATGTTTCTCCCCTTAGTGTGGAATAACATTTAATTTTTTTTTAAATACTAGCTAGATTTAAATGATTTTTTTTTGGTGTACGACTATTAAGCCTGTGTTCCCGACACTGGGTATTAACGATTTTAAGAACCGGAAAATTGGTGTCAATCCTGTAATGGGACATCTCACGCTGTAAACGAGGTAGTTTCGTTTCCGATGCGTCTGGAGGGAATTGTTATATTTAAATTATTTTAATTTTTCCGCCCTCGTACTCGCTTTACTTTACGTTGAGTTACGATATTGAAAATGCTTCAAGTTAGATGGAACGCAAACAGATTTTCGATAAAAACGGGTGATAAGTGACAAAATAGTATGGAAAGAGTAATAATGTCCACAGAGCTAGTTTACAATAAAAATATAATTATGCTTTTGCGCAATCTATAAGTACAGCAATTTTCATTTACTTGTACTAGAAATGAACAGCCGCAATACGCTTTGTGATATTAAACAAACAGTAATAAAAGACTGCATTCGTATCCCAGAGATTGTTTTTGCTATATATTTTTTACTTTGAACGGCAAAGCAGCTAATATTTATTATGTGCCTATCGTAACATTTCAGCAATTTATTTTACTCGTAAGTATACAACAAATTCCTGTTTGCTCGGAAATAGCTCAATTCTCGAAGAATCATTTCTCATTCTCTATAAATGTAAAACGGACCGACTGAGCGACTGTCAGGTGTGAGTGAAGTTTTCTGTCGTCTTCTAACTCTAATGAGTCAAACTTTCTGTAGCCCTCAATTTTTTTATATTTATTTTATAAATTTTGTTAAGAAAGCTTTTGCACATAAAATTAATAAATTTAACGTAACAGTTGATTACAGACTTAAGCGATGATTTAAATACTCCTTAGGCACTAGACATAATTTACTCAAAAAACTGTTGAAGACAATGATTGTTGAAAATATTATATTTGTGTTACTTTTAAAAAAATATGTGAGTACATAGAGTTTAAACATTAAAATATAAAGATATAAATCTGAAATAGTGTCATACTGATATAGTTTATAGCCCTTAAAATTTTAAAACGATTAAGAGTTTTTGTTAAATATATTATTGTTCTCTTTTGGTCAATTATTTTAAAGTTGATATTAATCACAATATTTCGTTCCTGCTTTTGACATACATTTAAATCTCGGTCGTATTCAGGTTCTTGGCAGTTAGCCAAAATAATAGAATAAATTTTAATATATACCTACTAACACAAACATAAAAAGCCCAGTAGCACTAGGTAGTGGGCACTGACTAGTGCCTACATACATATTACATGTATATAAAAAACCTACATAGGCCCTTTACGAAGTAAATTAAAATTATACCTTTTCCGACAAGCAAAACGCGGCGTTGAGTTTCGCCATTCAATACGCAATGCCACCAGAAAGACAGGAGGAAAGTGAGGAACAGAAGTGTCTGAAATGGGAACAGTGTCTGAACACTAGATGCTCGCGTTCCCTCTGCCTGCCCTGCTATGAGCGTGACGCAAAAAAAATCTTGTACTTACCTTTGAATGATTGACTGTCCATAATCCGCCGAATCTCGCTAGCTTCAGATCCACTCTCAGATTCACAACACAAAGAACGAACAGCAGTCGGAGAGTTTGTAATATTTTTGTTATTGTTTCTTGATGTGTAGAAACTTTTAGGATTCAAAAAGCTAGTCGTGCGGGTAGGCGGCACGGGAGGCATCTTTACATGACTGTTAGGATCATTATAAGATGCAAAATTCTGAACCACTCCATATCTATTCTTGGCTCCCAAATCTAGGTCAATAACTTTATGTTCCGTTAAATTTATCGATGATTTTTTCGCTTCCAAAGTGCCTCTTTTCGCTTGACGAAGTAGGAAATCATTGGCCTGCGTTAGAGATCCACGACGACATAATGGCCAATGAGGTTTAAAATTTTCATTTTTCTCTGAGGTCATACGGTTAGTGGCATCGGCATGAAAAGTATTTTTGTTATTTATGCATGAATCACTACGCCTTCCCGGAACCCCTCTAACAAAGGGGACACGAAGAGGAGTACTTTGGTGTAAATTGTCATTCACATCTGAAAAGCGTGATGCACTACGACAGCTAGGATCCACGACATGTGAACTAGGATATTTACAATTCGAATAAAATCCGTTATCAATTTTATTGCGGCTCAGAGAACCGTTCACCGAATGTCTCAATATATATTCGTCCTCTTTCTCTCTTAATTTTTTTATTTTTTGCCAGTAAAATGCTTCAACCCTTTGTCGAGTTTTTTCTTTTTTAATATGCTCCTTTAAATCTAAGTTTTCTTTTGAAAAAATCTGTGGATTAGCAATATTTGACGAAGGTGTTGGGGATAATGTGGAATTAATACAATCATCTGCCCTATTCGCGAAATTTCTTTTTTCTTCTGCTTCTATTAAATTTTTTCGGACACGTTCATATGGAGATGCCTTTGCAGGCATATTAGGAATTTTGTGGCCAGCAGCAATAGGTGAGGTCGGAGCAGAATAATTGTAAGGCTTCTCCGGGTTATTCGTCATTACTTTACCGGGAATATGATTAATAATTTGGGGTTTATCCCTGTTAGGTGATAAGCTTCGAGCGCGAATAGGTTGAATTTTTCGTACTTCCGCTTCTTTCTTTGGTGAAATTAAAAATGTTGTGCTGACCTTTTTTATTTCTGCACCAACAGATGCCGGGTTAGCCTGCACTTTCGTAGCTCTATATACTTCCAATTGTTCCAGTGGTATTTTATCCGTAAGCTTGTCTAAAGAGTGATAATAAACATCAGGAAATGGTATCTCGTGTGCTGAAATATATGAATCATTCTTAGGTTTGGGGGGCACCTGTGGTTTTGCCAAGTATTTTACATTTTTATTCCCGTCTGACACGGCCTCATAAGTCTTTTTGATGTTTGTTTTATTTATATTTTTTGAATTTTCTGACACTAAAGTACTACTTGAAGAATGATTACTTGGAGTATCGATAGCTCTTAAATCATTATTTTTTCGAGAAAATGAAGCCGTTGATATATTTTCATATATACGCTCATTGCGGTCGTCTGTATAAAATTCAAGTACATTATGTGCGTTTTGATAATACTTACTATTAGTATCACTAACTTTATTTTTTTCTTTATTTAAAGACTTTTCTTTATTCTTAGAAAAGAAAATATTTGGAAATATCTTCCGAAAATTATTTCCACGTTTTTTGTTATCATCGCCCATTTTAAATATTAAATGTAAATCGACCTGTAACAATATTTTTTATCATTTAAATTTTAATTATTTGAATAAAGCGCAATATAAGTATTCGAAGCAGCGTTGCCAGATTGACGATGACTTGATTGATTGATTATCTTTTATTTCAGTTTTAAATAAAGGTTCCGATGATGATAGACACCAATGTAAAATGCTTTTAAACTTAAAGACATCACTTTTATTTATATTGTTTTGAATATTTATTATATGTATAGCATTTAAATCTGCAGAGTAGTAATAATAATAAAAAAACTAAAGAATAATTAAAATTGCAAATAACACATACTATACTTACTTGTATTTCTATGAAATTGATAGTACCTATTAAATAAAAATTTTAAGGAAAAAAAGGGATTTCTCACAGTAAATGAAACATGCCATAAAAAATTGGGCCATGTCTGTCCCGATCAGACATTTCATTTTTGAGTTAAAAATCGGGTCGTACCGCAGAAGTCGGTCGGACGTCTGGCAACGCTGATTCATAAAATAATAGATTAACATAATATACATATTCATAAATAAAAAATATTTATAAATATGTTTATTAAGTGGGGAACGGAGTGTCTTAACACTAGGTTTCCTCTGCGTACCCTGATGTGTGCGGGATACAGCGTGAAGCTGACTAACTAATATATTCAGTTATAAATTCGTTTAACGTATTTTATGTTACTCCTGACGTAATGCTTACTTTATATTTTGTAATTTTTTATTTTAAAAAAGTTACCTAATTACTGAAGAAAGAACAAAATTAGTTTATGGCTCTGTAGAATAGATGGCGCTGCTTTTTATACTTTTTAGGTTTTCTTATTAACGAGAATCTTACAAGCAAATTGAAAATGATTAAATATAAACCTACGGGATGTAAATACAGTAAATTTCTAAGGTTAGGTTTTATCTATTGAAACTGATTAACTATGTTACTGATAGATGACGAGCGACGATAGAGGACGAGCTGTTACTGATAGGTGAGTCACCTCAATAAATAACCTTATCACTTTTTTAAGGTTTGCCGCAATTCAGTCGAGTACAAGACAAACAATATAGTTCATTATTGATAAAATAAACAGTTTCATTCTTGGTTAAGAAATTACATTCATTAAAACAAGTACGTACTTGAAAATTTAATATTTTTAGGCTAATATATATCTAAGTGTAAAGTTTATAGACCTGCATACGTATGTTACAATTTAGACAAAATTAAAATTCAGTAGCTTACCTTGTAATATTTCACAATTTTAACAAAAATAACTTAAATCTTCTATGGTCACATTTACGTTTTATGAAATAAACACATTCTAAAAGCACTACACATTTATTATTATAAAAACGTTCTCAAATTAAAATATTTATTTCTAAGTTTAATATTCGATATAACCTTTTACGAGCATATCAACATAACATAAGTAAGTATTCATTTTCGCGAAGTTTGAAGGCCAAACTTTAATAGCATTGGCTTAGACTTTCCAGTATAAACATAGAGTCTGTTTTCATACTGTTGTTTCGTAACAAACGTTCCGTTACACGCAATCCTATTAATTCGCTTTATCTCAAGTACCACTTCATGCCTATTTTTCTTTAACCTATTGTAGGTTGTGAAATGTGATATACTTATATTTTTTATAACCTTCATGTATACAAATTTACTACATATTTAAACGTAAAAAAAAGATTTAGATTTCATTGATTTATAAAAGGTATATTATAACATATGGTACACGTTTTACATTACTTACTTTACGATGACATAATTTTAGTCATGAATCAAGCATAGATTGAACAAGTATGGTGTTGCTTACTTAAGGTGTTAATAGATGGCGTTTCCCATTATTAACAATCCAGAAATATTATTTTCGTTTGTTACTTCCTATGAATAATTAATTAAATGTATTTTAATTTTTATATATTTGGTATAAACTAAAATCTTATGGAAAAAATATAACAATAATTTCAATAAACCATAGTAACGTTGATTAAAATGTTATCGTTTACTGTTTATATATTTGGTATAAACTAAAATCTTATGGAAAAAATATAACAATAATTTCAATAAACCATAGTAACGTTGATTAAAATGTTATCTTTTACTGTTCAATTGGTAAAAATAATTATATTACACAAAATCAATATCGCATGTTAAGTAATTGATGTAAATAAGTTACCATATTCTTTTTTAAGTGAAATAAGAATAACCATGATTTGTATAAGCTCTTACATACTTAGGTATGTTCATTTGAAAATATATTCAAAGTGATTGAGGACGTGTCGACCATAAGTGAAGTAGGTCAATTTGAAATAATTAACGTTATGTAATGTAGCCCATATAGCCTTTCTTGACAAATGGTCTGTCTAACATGGATAATTTTTTCAAATTGAACTCATAGTTCCTGTTATTAGCACCTTTAACCAAACGAATAGTATTCTATAGCTTGATAATATTAAGAATAGATTTAATTAGTATAAAGTTAATAATTACCCATCATACAGTAATAGTAACACAATAAAATATATAGAACATAATTTATTTAAACACCAGATGGGCACAAGCTACTGTAAGCGCTACAGTTTATGGGTTCAATTCCCACTCTAGGAAACTCGCTCTGGTAACGAGGCGCTGTTGAGTTCCGCCACTCTACACGCAATGCCTTTAGAGTTGGGTAGAAAATGAGGGAGGGAAGTGTCTTAATGGGAACCGTGTCCGCAAACTTAGTCCCCAGATTCCATTTGCGCCTTGCACATGTGCGGGATACAGCGTGAAAAAAAAATATTAATCGAAAAACTTAATTTTCTAACATATATTATGTAACCTATTTGTTTTGACTTTGACAATTTCCAAAAAAAAAATATTCGAATAATTTATAAATTACGTCAAATTTTATTACGAAAACATAATTGTGCTACAATAATGTCCTACTTTCGTAGATGCATAACGCGCTTAATGAGTACACAACATTTAGTAAATAGAGTAAATAATGATAAAGTAAGAGAAGTGAAACGTTTTTACTCTGATGAACCTACTGAGCCCTTTGACAATTTACCTTTCAGAGTTACTAATAGGTGAGAGAATCCTTTTGCCCTTAAAATGAGATTCATGCTGTATGCGCACGCACATGTGCGGGCCACAGCAGAGTAGGTAAAGGGAACCCAGTGTTAAGACACTCTGTTCCCTATTTTCCGCCAAATTCTGGAAGCGTTGCGTGCCGGAACTCAACGTCTTCTCGGCACCAGAGCGAAGAAATGAAAATATAAATGTAAATAAATATTTTATTTCCTCATATGGGGATCGAGCCCACAATCAGTCACGATTGGTACTTTTGCCTTTATACATAATTATTAAGATTTAATTTTAAGAAAGACTTATGTCCGCAGGAACATAAACAAAACAGTAGTCCATGAACATTGATAATATCATGTAGATTTTTTTAACATATATAGTATATACCTCTATATATTTTGTTTAATAGCTATGTTTATTTATTATTTTGTTAAGATTAGGCACGCACCCATACAAAAATAATTGATTTGCCGTTATTTTATTTTTTTCAATTACTATTATTAGAAGACTTCAACTTCTTACTTCGAAGGTACCTATATGTAAGCGCATGTCTTGATCATTTTCCAATTGTTATTTTGATCCATTTGTTGTCCAATTTGTTTAAATTTGCACACCTGTTCAGATCCGATTTCTTTTTATGATAGTACAATAGTATTATATATAGTTTCAAGTCTAGTAGTTTCAACCAAGAAGATCAGGATAACTAAAAGACCAAAAGCAACGTAATATTATATATAGAATATATTATGCTTCTAATGTGCCGTGTAGATCATCAGTTTACTTTCTTTACGTACAATTTCTAAATAAACATAGGATATTCTAGTAATCGAGTCTAAATAACTTAAAATATTATTGTATGTAAAAAAACAAAAATCCCGACTGCATAAATCTAAAAAGAAGGACGTAGCCCAACTTCCAAGAGTTCATTAGGATTAACATTCGGGACTCATTTACATTTAACAATACTTGTGGAGATGAACCTAATTGGTTGAAAATTCTTCAATTCTTGGGACAGACTATTAATCTAAGAAAAATTGGGCTTGTATATTTTCTTTTAGTTCTATACAGTCGTAATTTTTTTCACACTTATTTGTTAATGTTTGGAGGCATTGCGTGTTCAGTGGCAGAACTCAACGCCGCGCCGAGCCTTGACACGAGAGCGAGGAAATTGAATTATAAATTTAAGTAAATATTTCATCTCGAGTGGGGATCGAACCCACAACCAGTCAATTTACAGTCACACTTCGTGCCGTTGCGCTAAATTTCATTAAGTCAGGAAACACACCATACTCTATACAATTGTTAAATTTAGTCGCGAGGTAAGAAGCAACAGCGTCTATTACATGACTAATTAATTTAACAGAAATTCCTCATATATCTGATGTTTTCTTAATAACTTGAATGTCTTAACAATGTCTCTTGAGTTGACCACTTTAAATTTACTTCTCCTTAAGTAATGATTTAGCGACTGTCATGGAAGATATAAGGGTTTTGGTTGTGGAAACTGGAATATCAGCCAAGAATTTTTTAATAACACTGGCAACTTCTTGGTCAACTTTAAGGTTCAACAAATCACAATTCTTTTGCAATATATAACGATTTAACAGGCGGGACTCATTTAAATTTTAATCCCTAGTTTAATTTAATTTCCCAATTAAATTTTCCCAGGGAGTGCAAGGAGTTCCCCTCTCTCATTATTTCATTAAGGGAGTTTGTATCGTATAGATTTTAAGTCGACTTTTGCATTTGTAGTCCTTACCACTAATACCAACTCACTATTATAACTAAATCGTCAACTAAATAATTTTAATTGAATTAATAATTTTAAATAATAATAATTTTTAAAGATTTAATTACATTTGTTGCAGATACACACTGACGCTAACATTTGCATTTTTATTTGGGGTTGGCTTATGGGCTCCTTTTCTAATCGTTTGGTATTTAATGGCGAAAAGAACTATGTAGAGTCTGACTCACCGATGGAATGTTTTGCTAACTTAAAAACTTTTAAATATATCAAATAAAAATGTTTTAATTTTATTTCTTATGTCATCATCCTACTTTAATAATAAATAATATGAAGAAAAATAAATGTAGACTACCTAATTTTTATGCAATAACTTCTGCAATGACAAACTTCATTTATAAATGTTAATCTTACAATAAAAAAAATCGACTTTAAATATTATTACAAGCCAAATCTCATGTTTTCAAATAATTGTTTAGAAATCATAAAAAAATTATCTGCAAAACCTATAAGAACGACTTTTTTTTAATTATGGGCACTTTTCATGACTATTTTTAGTTTAATAAGTTCATTATTGGTATGTGTCTCTTTTCCTGAGGATCTCGAGTTCAAATGAACCCGGTCTTTTGAAAAGTTTGTATGGGAACACTGGTCCAACACGTTGAGGCACGTACATAGAGAAAATAAAAATCATCAGCCGGAATCCATATCTGCGTAACCATAGGTACTCAGAGATATATCATCATCATCTTCATCATCACTTAGAGACCCATACATACACATAGATGGTCGCCGGTAGAGTGAGTGAGGCCAGTCGAGGCTCAGAGGCACAAAGAGTGACTGTACAACCGAGTGATATTCGGTTCGACCCCACTCGAGGAGATGGAATATTTACTTAAATTTATATTTCCATTTCTTCGCTCTG
>DWAO01002121.1:0-16760 GCA_018230605.1 Heliconius congener
CGTGTTTCATGGTTTATTAGAATTCACCCCCTAAGGGTTCAAATAAGGGGTTGAAGGTTTATATGGAAAAATCTTTAAATCGCCACCGATTCTTATAAAAATTTAAATTCAGACTGTTAAAAACATTTTATTGAACACGTGATTCGTGGTTTTTTAGAAATCACTCCTAAGGGTGCAAATAAGCAGGCGAAGCTGCGCGCGCCCGCTAGTTGTTGTATAAATGAAACAAATAACTTTCGTACTAATTATTAATTTAATATTTTTTATATGATAGCATACAACTTATAAGTAATAACAATACAATTCTTATAGTAATAAAAAAAATGTTTTATTTACAGTACATATGAAGAATATTTATCAAAAAGTGATATTGAAAACAAGAATTCTGAAGGAAAAAGGAAATCATTAAATGATGACTCCTGGCAAGTTGTCAAGAAGCCAAAGACTAGCGATAATGATGTATCAAGCAATACAGAACAAAATAATGAGAATAACATTAGTATTGTAAGTTTATTTTTTTATATATATTTTTTGCATTTATAAAATATTATTATTATAATACCATATAAGGAAATATAATATTTTAATTTTCTAAAATATTTATTTTAATACACATATGTAATTTAAATGATATAATTTAAATATACTTATATAGGAACTACTATTGGGATTTAAGATTATGAGGAAAGGGACCGTTCAAGTATTATGTAAGCAGTTTTTTTGCAATTATTGACAATTTTCGAAACAACGTGCTTAATAACGGCACTCAACGCCGCGCTCTGTTGTTTTTTTTAGCAGATCAGTAAAATAAAAATAGATAATAAACTATTCATACTAGTGCTAAGGGGCCGTTCAAGTATTACGTAAGCAGTTTTTTTTGCAATTGACCCCTGCCGTATCCCGCACACAGCAGGGTAGGCAGAGGGAACCTAGCGAAGACACTTCGTTCCCCACTTTCTGACGAAATCTGGAGACATTGCGTGTTAAGTTTATATTTTAATTTTAATACTTTTAAATATTTACTTGACGCTGATAATATTGAGAATATAGCTAGTTTTGTTTAGTGTTTTTTTGGTTAAGATTTTTCTTTGGTTATGTTTACTTATTTTTGTTCATTTTAATTAGTCGAGTATATTTTTATAGTATTAAGAATTTCATTTAGTTACTGTTACTTATTTTGTTTGTTTATTTCAATTACTCAGGTATTTTTCCTAATGTTCTTTATTTATTATGCGGAAATTAGTGTTAAAACACTCCGTCACCAACGCTCCTTTCCAATATTTGAGACATTGCGTGTTGAATGGCAGAAGTCAACGCCGCTTTTTGTTTCGTTGCAACAGCGAAGAAATTAAAATCGAAAATTGGGCGTTGTGTAAATAGAGGAACGGAATCTCCCAACCTTAGGTTCCCTCTGCCTAACTTGCTACGCGTTATATACAGGGGTGAAGCTAAATAAATATTTTTCTATCCTTGCAGACATCAATGGTGAATAGAATAGAGAATGCAGACTCCCCCTATTTGTGTCTCAAACAGAGCAGTTTAGCTCTAACCGCTTTGCAAAGGCATCCTACACATCCCTTACCTGAAAGAAATCTTAAGGTAACCTTTTTTATAGTGAAATAACATTTAATCAATATTGTTGTTAATCTAAAATGGCCGCCGCAACAAAATGGTGGATTACAAATTTTTGCACAACCTTAGGTGGGCTGTGGGAAAATTGCAATGACTAAAGATTATAATATATATGGATATCAAATGAAAGGGCTCAAATTATAAAATACATTAGATCAAGAAAAAAATCCAGAAAGTTATTTTTTAAAATGATTAAATTTATATAATATATTACTATAATTTTATTTATTATTTTTGACTTTAGCTACATTAAGTAAATGAGAGTTCTAAATAATATACTCTATTTTTTATTTCATTTTGATAACAACAGATGTTGTAAAATCAACTTAAAATGTACCTAACATTTTAAGATTTTTTGAATTTGATAATTAATTTAAACCTGTTTTAAAATTTATTTATTGTTCTAGTCAATTGAACTATTAATTAATATTGTTACGATTGTTTCGTTTGTTCTTTCTTTTTTTTTGTTGTCGTTCATTTATTGAAAAATCTAAATATTATAGTATTTGTTACCCAATTTCTTTATAACAAACAGATTAGATGTTTAATGTCTATGAATAACACCGCGCATTAGTAAACGCGACTGTTGCGGGTTCGATTCCCAATCGAAAAAAATTAAAAAAAATTCCTCACTCTGGTAACAAGACAGAGTTTGAAATTCGCCTCTCAACAAATGGTGCCTGGGGAACAGAGTGTCATAACACTAGATTTCCATTGGCTACCCTGCTATATGCGGAAAATAGCGAAATTATAAAAAAATACTCAGTTATTATTATAAATATTAATAAAATAATTCAATTTCAGCCATCAGAATACGCCCTATTAAACTCAGCGAGAAACACAATAAAGAAAACCGACGTATCAAAAACAAGTATTTTCCACAAAAAGGAACCAGTTAAAATACCATCATCTCAAGAGAACGATCCTAATATGTCATTATTTAATATATCCTACGACGGTCTCGGTGGTCATTCCAAACATGATAATTTTCCCACAAATAAAATACCCATAAAAAATTTAGTACCCAAATTGAGTGCTAAACATAAATTGAAAAGACCTAACCCTGTTGGATTACAGGATATTAGTAAGATGCTCAGTAAAATTAAAGATAGTTGAGATATTATGTAAAAATAAATAGCTTTTTTTTATATTCATAAAAAATTGTATTACCTCCATTTTATTTTTTTAAATTATTTAAAGTACTTATCAAAATTAATTAATCATCTTGTTGTTAATAAATTTGGAAATAATTTTATAATGCTGTTGATTGTACATTTTCATCGTTGTCAATTAAACATGCTCGATTTTTCCCCGACTATTATAGACTATTCAGTAATTAATTTCAGTAATAAATTAAAAAATTAACAACATAAATTGAAAAGACCTGACTCTGTTAGATTACAAGATATTAAAATAATAGTAAAATGCTAAATAAAGTAGTTACTTGAGATTTTGTATAAGTATTTCAGTTTTTTTCAATGCATATAAAATATTTTTTAGAAAACATATAAAAAAATTTACATAACGGTATTTTTATGTTTTCTAAAAAGTATTTTTCTTTCCTAAGTGTTTTCATGACATTATAAAAATGTTAAAAATATAAAAAAATACCTAATTTGAATTGTAATGATATTCTTTTATATAGTAGGTTAGTTATAAAAGTCATATTTTTTAAGAAACCAACCCTCATGTACATATATTTTAATGTTTAAGTTGTGAGAATTACTATGAATTATAGCAGCAATACAAACGAATTCACTTTTTTGATAAATTTTATAATTTGAAATATATTATTAATTAAACATTTTCCACGGTTCCTGAATCTATTAAAATGAAGCTGTTGCTCTGTATGTTACTGTGAACGCGATGTTTATCTGTTCTACTTCCGCTTGGCGGAATGTTCCACCTCTCAACACGCAATACGTCGAATATTTGGTAGGTTCCCCCCAGGGTTCCCCTACCCTGATATATGAGAAATATAGTGTGAAGCTAAATGCTAAATATAATTTATTAATGATATTGTTAATGAATTGTTTCCTAATACTAATTTGCTAGCTTTGAAGCGTATTATAACTATAGTTTTTTTTTATTACAGCTATAAACAGCATTTGATAGCTTATTTATTTTCATGGTTTTAAAGACTGAATTTATATTACTTATCACAATGTTTTTATATGTAGTTTTAAATAATTTCAGTTTTTATCTATTTAACTGAAATTTCTTAATCTTAAATTTGTTTTCCCGCCATTACTTAAATTTACTGCAGTGCAGACAATTTTAAGTAGTTAATTATTTGTTCCAATTGAAATAAATCATTATTTAAAATAAGTTAGAACGCTAGTCGTGGCGCAGGGGCACAAAGTATGACTGTAAACGTGACTAGGAAATGAAATATTTATTTAAATTTATAATTCCATTTCTTCGCTCCAATCCAGTCAAATTGATTTGTTTTTCTCTTTAATTTTAATAAAAAAAATTATGCTCTTATCAACTGTAAAATAATAAGAGAAATTAATTGTCTCTAATAAAGTAGCTAGGTATATAAGAGAAATACAAATCTATTTATTTTATGAACTTAATTGTCCATAATAAATGTTTATAAAACTTATTTTTCCTCTTATTTCTCCTTATTATTTTTAAAGTATATCGTCTTAAGAGTCCCTAAAACAAATAAGAATATTATAAAAAAATATCAATCTATAGTTTAAAAATTAAAATTAAATTAAATTAGTTTCACGCTATATCCCGCACACAGCAAGGTAGGCAGAGGGAACCTAAGTGTTAAGACACTCCGTTCCCCACTTTCTGCCGAATTTTGGAGGTATTGCGTGTTGGGTGGCAGAACTCAACGTGAAACATTTACATTTATATTTTCATTTATTCGCTCTGGTTCAAAGCGGCGTTGAGTCCCGCCACTCAGCACGCAATGCCTCTAAAATTCGACGAAAAGTATTGAACGGAGTGTCTTAACACGTGGTTCCCTCTACCCTGCTGTGTGCGGGATACAGCGAGAAGCTGATTTAATTTAATTTTTTAATCAATCTATAGATAATAGATTTCTATACGTTGCATGCCGTTTGCATACATATTAGGCGCGTCATCATTTCTTTTCATTTTACCCTATAATTTATTTGTTATCGATCATATAAAACGCCGCACAGCCTTGTAATATTCAAGGATTAGCTACTCTCGCCCCTACCCGCCCGGACGCTGTAAAGACCACCCCAGGTCAACAACAGTTTATTAGCCCTTTCGATAGAAATAAAATGTATGGGGAGTCAAGGGACCCCTGAGCCTACGCCTGTGGTCGCAAGTTCCAGGCACTGGTGCTAATTTGATATTATTTAAAGAGAGTAGATAATATTCGTTATACCTACCATCGCCTTCTGATGTTTGTCCGATACAACCATCCTACACTGAATAATGTCTTATTATTTTTCATCCATCCTATATTTTATCTTTATTTCCTACAATTGTATGTTCCTTGCTTTGTGTATGACAAATAGTTAAAAAAAAAATTAAATTAAAAATATATCAAATATTTGTTATTATTACATATTTTGTTTTATTATTTTCAATAAAAGACAAAAAGTGAAAATGTATATATTTTTATTTTTTGTAACGTATTATTATTTATTACACTTTTGTAATTGATAACAAACATCGATTTTGACTCGATACTTTGACATTTCCGTTGACATTTCGTTACAAACTTAAAACTACCACTGAGGCAAATGTCGCCCGCGTTTCGGGATTATTTATAAAATCATTCAAATCTATAAATAAATATTGGTGAAATTTATAACACGCTTTCGCTATTACAGAGGTGTTGAAGGTGTTTTCTTATAACTAATACGCAACGTCAATGCGTCTTAATTTTACAATGTTTACAAAAAATGAGATATTTATTTGTGTTTTTGTATTAAAATTAATGACTTATTTGTAAACGGAACATTGTGGCTCGAAGTATTGGCTCGAATTAAAGCTGCACAAATATTAATTTTAATAAATATTTAAATAGTACTTGTTTTGTTAGTGATTAGACTTTTTATCGAAGTGCTAATTTTACTTAATTATAACCATATTGTGATAACGATCTCAGTGTATTTTGGTGTTGTAAAGAGATTTTTTAGGGGTGAATTAAGAAAATGCCTGGTAAAATTAAAGTGAAAGTGTTGGCCGGTAGAAATTTGCCGGTCATGGATCGGGCGAGTGATACAACTGATGCTTTTGTTGAAATAAAGTTTGGTGGAGTAACCCATAAGACCGACGTGTGCCGGAAATCTTTGAACCCACAGTGGAATAGCACGGAGTGGTATAGATTTGAGGTACGTGATAAAAAAACGCTTATATTTATAATATATTTCTAAAGATTTTATTTTGTAGTGTGGTCTCATTTAACAATTATTCATTAGTGTAGGGTATTTATATATTTAAAAAAAACAGGTTTTTTTCGTATATTGATTAAATAATGAAAGAATATATAATTTTGATAAAGGTTATGTTTTTTATCTTAAATAATTAACAAACAATATGATATTTATTAAGCTATAAACATAAAATTTTTATTGACAGTGTGATATTCAAAAGCATTAAAAATATATTTATATCACATTTATCACACAGGCAGCTAAAAACATTTAAAAAACCATGCACTTAATACATACAATTTGAAAACATATAACTTTGTCCAGGGAATAACAAGGTCATTTCATCTCTGTTGGCCAGATTACAAAATGATAGCAACATATGCTAATAATAAAGCGTCTGGTGTCTGTCTGCCTTTTAGTGTATGGCCACATTAATCAAATGAAAATAGTAACTTATAGTAAATTATATTCATAATTTGAAACAGTAGTAAAATTCTTGAGGTTTCTGTGACATAGTGGAACAGAGTCTGATTGTAAACATGATGGTTTTAGGTTCAATGTTTTCTTGTGGGTATAATTATAATTGAATTTCATGTTTCCACTC
Source organism: Heliconius congener (assembly GCA_018230605.1). Taxonomy (NCBI): domain Eukaryota; kingdom Metazoa; phylum Arthropoda; class Insecta; order Lepidoptera; family Nymphalidae; genus Heliconius; species Heliconius congener. The sequence goes on from DWAO01002121.1 coordinate 6,607, forward strand.
TGATAGACAAGGTTTTAAACACAAAATGAAAAATGAAGTATGTTAACAATAGGTTTCCTCTGATCACTCTGTGGAAAAAGTGGAAGTGGAAGCAGAACTTGGTTATAAGTTCAATATATAATTATTGGGGGTTCTTTTAAAATAAATTTATAGAAAGAAACTGTAGAATGAACTCTAGACTCTTCTCTGATGTATGGGGAAAGAATCTATTGAAATACTTAAAGAAAAGAATAAGAAAATATTAAAATACTTAAAATAAACAGTATTGACAATATTAATGTAAATCAGTATTTTTTATCTAACCCAATATGATAAGTGCGATTAGATATCACCAAATCATGACAATTTTGTAAGATAAACAGGATAAGTAAAATTGGAATTTAGACTTTATATAAAAATAAAGTATATAGACTTTATATAAAAAAAGAATTGTTAATACTATTTTGTTTTGGGGCCATTTTATTGAATTTTAAAACATTTCACTATGTGTATGTAAAAATGTCAATGACGAAGGCCAGTTGTGGCACATGGGCACAAAGTGTGACTGTAAAACTGACTGGTTGTGGGTTCAATCCCCACTCAAGGAGATGAAATATTTACTTAAATTTATATTTTCATTTCATTGCTCTAGTGTTGAGGCAAAGCGCGGCATTGAGTTCTGCTACTAAACACACAATGCCTTCAGAATTTGGCAGAAAGTGGGAAACGGAGTGTGAACTGTTGTGTGCAGGATACAGTGTGAAGCTGATTCCTTAATTTTTTTATTTTTATTAAATAAAAATACCTGAGGATGCTGTGATACAAATGACTGTAAGCGATAACAGCTATCAGCTCAATCTAAATCAATTTCCTTCACATCCAACCAGGTAGACGAATCAGAACTTCAAGATGAACCTCTTCAGCTACGTCTGATGGATCACGACACGTATTCCGCCAATGACGCTATAGGCAAAGTCGTTATAAGCCTCGCACCGCTGCTGGCGAGGGAGGCGAACAATGTCAACGGTACTACGCCGCCTGGAGGTAAGATAGTCTTAGTGGCAGACCCTGCAAACGCATGACATTAATGACAACAATTAATGTCATGACATGAAATCTATATTAGTATTGGTACAGGTTGAACGAACTTATCTCACAAACTACTGTTCGGAATTGAAAAAAATCTTTTTGTTTAATAGTATTCATTTATAGGACAATAATATGATATTATAGTCTTTAAACATTTTAAATGAATTTGGTCAGATTAATCGCATATTATATATTTTTGGAAACCCGACGTTTCGAACACTTTGCAGTAGTCCGTGGTCACGGGTAGACTGTCCGTTTAATTCGGTTAGTTTCATTTAAAATGTGTAATAATCGTGAAAATCAAAGATCTTACTGGTCTTTAAACATGGTACCTCGGTCTGGTAAACAAAACGTGGCCTTCTCTAAAAGGCTAGAAAATATTGTGGGTAATTATTATTCAGTTCTTACAGCACAATCTTATAAATTGAAGAGAATTTCTGAAAATAAAAAAGCTAATTGAGTTCGTAATACGTAGTTATATGACACTATAATGTTTATTACTTTTAGATATAGAGAAAATGTTTAAATGTTTTTAATGTTCTGTATTCTTATTTATCTTTTAGTACAATAAAGCAAAAGAGCAAATGCATGCGACTGTAACAAGACAGTTTGTGGGCTCGTCTGCCCCTCGAATAAATAAAATATTTAATATTTTGATTTCCTCGCTCTGGTAACGATCCGCCAATCAAGACGCAATGCCTCCAAAATTCGACGGAAAATGGGAAAAGAAAGTGTATTATTGGGAACAGTGGCTTAACCTCACTCTGCCTACCCTGTTATATGTGAAATACAAAGTGAAGCTAAAAAAATTGATTCGACTTAGAAATTTAAGTAATAAATATATTGCGCAGGCGCAGTGATGTCCGGCTGGATACCAGTGTTCGACACAATGCACGGCATACGCGGAGAGTTGAATGTTATAGTGAAAGTGGAACTTTTCTCCGATTTCAACAAATACAAGACCTCCAGTGTTGGTGTCCAGTTCTTTCATTGTAAGTTATATATACATTTTTTTTAATATAATGTATAGTTAATATTTAAAATGCATTATGATCAATGTCTTAGTTAGTCAGCTTCTGACTGTAATTACAACGGATGTGAATTCGACTCCCACTGAGTGGATCAAATAATTTTCGTTCGTTCGTTCGTGTTCTGGCAACAAGACAAAGCGCGGCGTTAAATTCTGTCATTCAACACGCAATGTTTCGAAATGTGAGCGGAACGTGGAGAACAGCGTGTTAACACTATATTGCTTTTGCTAGATACAGCGGATACAGCGTGAAGTTAATTCAATTGGGACGGACCGCATTGTTTGTGTTCAAATGTAGGATTTGAGAAAATATTGATATGCCTATGTGGTACGTACGTTGGCCCCGTCGCGAAGAGAGAAGAGTAATATTTTAAGAGTTGAAGATACTTAATTAATTGTAATTATAACAAAATATGACTTGTTATAAGTTATATAAATACGAGATCATTTTATTTTTTTAATTTCATGTAAATTATGAACCTTCGTAAACAGGATTCTATTATCAAGATCCGTCATGGCACAGCGGAACAGCGTCTGACAGTAAATGCGACAGTTGTGACTTCGATTCCCATTCGGAGAATAAACTTATGGGGCAGAGTATTATTTGGATAATTGATTGAAAAGTGAAAAAAACAATTGTCTTAACATTAAGTTTTTAACAGTTAAGTTGCGTTGGGAGTGGGGTTCCTAACATTAGGTTCCCACTGCCTATGACTTTATACGCGAAATAGAGCGTGACAATTAAAAAAAAACTATATCAGCTTACTAAATATCATCATTTAAAAGAATACAGGCATAACAATGACGACACATCGTCAAAACATATTTTGAAATATATGTTTATTTATAAACTAAAATATTTAGGTCACGCAATAATTACCTTCAACTTCTAGGTGTTCAGGGACTTGTATTTTTGGTATAATATAGTAGTTATTCTTAGTGACTTTCGTCGCTGTTGACTTTTTGGCGTTTGTTTGTTTCTTATATTATTAAAGAAATCAGTTATATTGGGTCACCTTTATAGCTTCACGCTATATCTTGTATATAGCAGAGGTGGTAGAGGGAATGTAGTGTTAAGATATTGCGTTACCGACGCACCGCACAATATTCGAGACATTGCGTGTTGATGTGGAACTTAACCCCTCGCTTTACTTCGTTAACAGAGCGAAGGAAGTGAAAATATTAAATATTTAATGAAAATTTTAAATAGGCAATAAATTATATTTATTCCTCGCCCTGGTAAAGAGTCAAAGACCCAATTATTTTTTTTTCTACCACTCAACACACTATGTCTCAACAATTGAGCCCATCCTGCTATGCGGGAATGAGCGTGAAGCTGGCGTAATTATAATTATATTTTACATGTCAGGTCCAATGATACCGCCTGGCTATAGAGCGACAGCCATACACGGATTCGTTGAAGAGCTAATAGTGAATGACGACCCTGAATATCAGTGGATAGATAAAATCAGGACACCTAGGGCTTCCAACGAGGCCAGGCAAGTGGCTTTCATCAAGCTTAGTAATCAGGTAAATTAGCTTTTTCTTTTATTTATTTAGTACGTACATGCAGCCAGGGTACGCAAGGCGAATACAGTGTTAAAACAGTTGGTTCCTCACACACAGCCCAATTTTAACCTTACACCGTCTTATTTCTCTTTACCAGAGCAAGATAAGGAAAATCATTCATCAATTCATTCAATCTTCCAAACAAAAGGATCAAACCTACCACTATCATGCTTATAGTCAGATGGCCTCATAAAAGTCTATAATAATAATAAAATATATAAAATATTATAGGTCCAACGCTTAGTAGGCCTAAAAGCGGCCGAACTAGGAGCAAATGCTGTAGTTGGTTATCAACAGGACTTCGATTTAGAAGGAGAAGCTGGAGTCGTCGCCAGAGCTATTGGTAAGATTTATGTCACTTTATGAGGATGAATTGATATTTATTTTACTTTCACGCAACAACTACTGAACGGATTTAGATGAAACTTTACAGTGATATAATTATGTGGCTGTAATATAACAATAAGTAAAAGCGGGCGACGCTGCAGGTGGTCCGTTACTAAATTATATTTAGGAACCACACCTGGCAAATGTTGAAAATCCCTCTTATTCATTTGAATTATCAATCCAAATAAATCAAATTGGTAGATTTGTACCTATTTGTGAAATTATTTAATAACTAATAACTAAATAATATCTCAATTCCATTCGAACTTAATTCCCGTCGATCTTCCAGATATTTCTTGTTGGATGGTGAAACTCAACGCTGCGCTTTGTTTTTGTACCAGAGCGAGAAAATTTATATAATTATTAATTATATTAATAATTTACCCGGAGTGGGACGGCTTTTCCTACTTAGCAGCCAAATTAAATGTCTAAATATATCGTAATTTATACATAATATTATATACTTATAGTTTGTTTAACACAAATAAAAATTATAAATCAGCTTCACGCTGTATCCAGCGCACTGCAGGGTAGGTAGAGGGAACCTAATGTTAAGACGCTCCCTTCCCCACTTTCTGCTGAATTCTGGTGGCATTGCGTGTTGAGTGGCAGAACTCAACGCCGCGGTTTGCCTCAACACCAGAGCGAAGAAACGAAAATATTATTTGTTTAACATATTATATTATATTTGCGTTTTACCTTTACATGTACAATAGAATACATATTTCTAATATTGCGTACAGGTACAGCTGTCAGTATAACTCCACTGCCAACTCCCAGTCTTCCAATTAATATTAATTGTTCGCAACAGTGAGTATTATTTTCTTATATTATTTAATTTGAACTTCACACTGTATCCCGCATATAGCAAGGGTAGGCAGAGGGAACCTTGTAAGTACTAACGCACTCTGTTTCACGCACACCGCCCAATTTTCGTTACATTGCGTGTTAAGGGATATCTACTTCATAGTTTTGTATTGTTACTATTGAAAGTTTACCCGATTATAGCAAATATTTTTTTTTATTAAGAAATCTATTATGAAAGGCCTATAATGATCATATGATCATATCTATATAGATATTTTATTATATAAAATGTACACGCTTTTGATGTACTCGATGTTGTTACGTAATATTACTAAGATTTGATTTATAACTAAGTATACTCATTGATATATGTTTGCATGGTTTGTGTGTTGTCTGTCGCTACTCGAATTAGACAATTAAAAAAATATTTGGGCATTTTGGCAACCAACGAGGACAGTGTGACTGACCTAAATCAATACTACCAAACTCATCAAGACGAATTACTTAAGATTGTTAATATATTGAATCCGAAAGCAACAGCGCTTTTAGATGAACCAGATAATTTTGATGAGGATGATAAAAGTGTTGAATCAATTCCACATAAGCAATCGATTCAAAAGAGTTACGCTGGCGACTTGTCTATATATCAAGATGAATATGTAGCTCAGAAGAGTTTAAGACATCTATCCGAAGATCAAATCGATATTAATAGACTCTTGAATCGGCAGGTACCGACGGATTCTATCGGACCATTAAAGAAAATTAAGCAAATAAAAGATAATTTGTTTGCAAAAAAATTTCATAGACGTTCACGGAAAACTGATAAGCAGGATGATGAGATTTCAATTAAATCAACATCATCAGATACATCACGTTTGTCTATAAACGATATTAAAAATGAGATTAAAAGAATTAAAAAGTTGAAAGTTGCAAAGCTTCTGAAAGTTGAAAATAAAGAAGAAGAAGGTATAGGAATGGCGTCAATACTTGCACGGTCGGTTATGCATGCCGATAGAAGCTTGGCTCGTATCTCTGAGACTCAGGATTCAGAAAGCTCTCCTAGCTCTACGTTGAGGAGAACTAGCGAATCTGAACCAGTTTTAAGTACTTCTGATAATAACAAAACGACTGAAACAACTAATAAAGATAATACAATCAGTAACGTTCCCGAAATACGTTGTGGTTCGTTAGAAAACTTAAGTAATGTTGAAAGTGTACAACTGGAAAGAAAAATATCTGAGTCTTGTCCGCCTACTCCTATGACAATAAGGACTGAAAATCTTCTTAAATTACCAGGCGATTTTGAATATTATGGTTCAATCTCATCAGCACTTTCTGCTGACAGTTCGGAAATATATACGTCTTCTGATGAAGATGACGAGAGCTCCGATATGAGAAGTGATCTAGAACCAACGTTAGAAACGACTAGTTCTGTTGTTAAATCTGTTTTAAATCAAGGAGTAGATCAAAATTTCATTGCACAAATGGAAAGAAAATTAACAGTTCTTGACTTGAAAAATGTAATGAAGTCTAATGAACCTTTAAACACTAAACCTATAGAGAGATCTGCAGCAAAGTCGGTTGAAATAGAAAGAGAAATGGATCTCGTGGATATTTCGAAAACTCAATATGAATCTCTCGACGATCATGAAAATAATACCATCGACTCTCAATCATCGCCGCCAAAAGAAATGTGTGTAACGAAATCAAATTCTCATTTTATTAAAATACACAATCCATTTACTCATAAAAAAGCTTCAAAAAGTATTAGCGCACCTTCATCGCCCGTAGAAAAGAAAGGCTTTATGTATCGCTCCTCAAAGCGGATCAAGCGACAAATTTCGAAAATTTCCAAAAGTAGCATGATCAAGAGCTTATCCCATTATTCGCTGTTACCAAAGAAAAAACACGTAGACCCCAAAACCGCTTTTAGTCAACCAGGATCCGCATCTGACGTTACTTCCAAAGCTCCCAGCGACACGGTGTTAGGATCTCCCTTTCTATCGTATACGGATTTGATGAGCTTAGACAAGGAAGGGCATAACTCGTTTAACCGTCTCCACAAAAGTGATGAAATAGTTACTTCAAACGTGTCTATGTATATTGGATCTGAACCTGTATCCAGAGCTTCCTTCAGTGGTCTCTCCAGCGTAAAGGACGACAGTCACTTACGCGAACAAAAATCTTTTAGGAAAGATAAATCACGTCTCAAACCGACAGGTCTGATACACACTGCAATGGAAACAATTTTAATAGACAAAGTTGATACTTTATTAATACCAACTAGCCCCGACCCAGTTAAGAATGGTGACCAAAAGTTTTTCGAAGATGTCAATGAGAAATTAGAGAAAGTAGAAGAAGCTCAGATAAAGCAACTAAAGCTCGCTGAAAGTTCCAACAACACGTCTAAAGTTAGCGAAAAGCTCACTCGCAAATTGGTCAGACAAGACAGCATTCACTCGTCTGATTGTGAATCACGCAAAATGTCCGAAGTAGAATCTAACATCGTCATTCCATGTAAATTAACAAACGCACCGATGTTGCAACACTTTCATCCCTTGCACTTAGAGACGATACCATCTTTGCCCGAGACGAGCTTCGATAGGACCGACAGCTTAGACGTGAATAGTTCGACTAACAGTGTTAGCGTGTGTTTTAACTCGCATGCAGCGTGCAATTTTGACAGGGACAGGGATAGGAGCGAGAATAAGTGCGACAAGGACAGGGGATCACCGAAACACGCGAGGCACGAGTCGTACGGGGGAAAGGAACCTGTGGCAACCGTTAATGTGCAGAATGCTTCATTGAACTCGTCGTCTACGCCTATGGGTATACATAGGAGGTCGTCGGATTCAGATCTCAGTGTTACGCCGAAAGGTTAGTGTGTTTGATGCTTGTAATGAAAAATAATTAACAAGTAATTTAGGCTTAGTTTATAAATATTTGATTTATTAATATGAAACATATTTCAATATAACACGTATTTCATTCGTTGGTTAATAAAAATATTATAAAAACTCAATTTATGTAAGTTCTGACGTAAGGACATCAAAAAACATGCGTTCAAGTCGTGTTGAATAGTCTGAGTCAAAATTAAATAATTTTATGTAGAATAACAGGAAATAAGAAATTACAGGCTCCATTACTTATTTTTGATGTAACATATTTTTTTCATCAAATGTATGATATTTGTTGCATGTTAATTATGATATTATTTAAGTACCTTAAACGAGATTTAGTTAAAAAGATTTTAAAACAGTTTCGAAAATATAACATTTCATTACATTTTCAGGTAGTTCACTAAACGCATCAGCTGGCAACACTGGCAGTGGGGGTGGCGCTATATTACGACCATCCATGAATAGTAACAACTTAGAAATGTTGGAATATCCATTTCTGACCATGACTGAGTATCCGGCAGGTTTCATTGTTCATATTGGTGAGTTGTTATTTTTATTGACGGACTCACTGTTTCAGTTTCACGCAGCATCACGCAATATTTCAAGTTAGACATGTAGAAAGTAAAGTTAAAATACGTTTTTTTGTCCAACTTTTGAGAAATTGCGTCTTGAGTGGGGGACCGTTTTGTTGAGGTCGCCGAAAATTTTAACGTTTATTAATTTTGTTTTCTCACATATGTGTATTTTAAATTTTTTTAATATAATAAAACGCTTAAAAACAAATATTAAATAAATTTGTTTACTTTTTATCTCATGCCTACGTGAATAGGATATAGTCAAATATGTTGTTATCTTCTAAATTTTTATGTTCATTATGTTGGCTCGTCGTAATGCCAATACACGCGTGTAAGAATTTCTACGTAGCGTGATAAAAACTTACGGTTGGAAAGTATTCAACAGCGCGGGTTCGAGTCCCGTGACGTTAAAAAATGTAAACGTTTTGTTAAATAGTAGTCAATTGCAGGAGGCACCGTGTGCGCCAGGTCCGTGAAGCTGGTGGACGGCGGCGGAGAGAGCGCGGCGCGCGCGGCGTGGTGGGCCGAGCTGCGCACCGAGCTGCGGGCGCACGCGCGCGCCCTGCGGTGCACCGCCGTGCTCGCCTACGCGGAGCGCGCGGCCGTGCGGTGAGTGAGGGGGAGGGAGGGGAGGCGGGGGGAGCTGCGCGGCTTTATCACTCAACAAGCAATGTCTCTAGAATGCGGCAGAAAGTGGGGAGTGGAGTGCCTTAACACTAGGCTCCCTCCGCCAACCCTGCTGCGTGTGAGATACAGCATGAGTTAAATATAAGTTAACAAAGGAGAGATGTATTCCATTGACACAACACTTAAAAACCAGCCTTATGTAAGTAACTACGGAGGATATCTCCTCTCCTCCTATTTAAGAAAAGGGAGATAACAATGTATAAATACAGCCAAGTACGAGATTTATTGTATTGAAAAAAGCAAGTTAAATAAAATTAACGAAAAAAACCTTTAAAAAAAACAAGCTTTTATTATTTGTTAATAAAATGAACTAAAAAGTTAAAAATAAATTAACTATAATAAGAAATATAACACATAATAAATAAAAAAAGCGTGTAACATTTTGATGGTATAATCAAAAACATTCAGCACCTTGTTTTCCTCTCGCTATCAAAATGTAATTATTTAAGCTTTTAATATTTATCTGCTGGTCGTCGGTGGTGATGGCGTCGTTGTTGTGAATACAAAGGAAACACAAGAGAAGAAGAAGAAAGTTTCCTTATTGTAAATAATTTAACTAAGTAAGGATTAAGGTGCAAGCGAAGGATGTGGTGGAGTGGAGGTGATTGTATTACAGAAAGGGGTGTTAACCCCCTATTCAATACAACACAGTACGCCAGGCCTGTCGTTATAGTAAACGGCGGCGTTAATCCTTTTAATAAGACCACAAGCACACATACAAAGGATTTAGATAGAGATAGAAAGATTTAAATCTTAATAATATTTTGGTTATATTTTTTTTTTGATATTTTTTAAATTTCATATAGTTATTAATTATTGTTGCAGTGAAGACGTGTGCGTTTTGTCTGCTTCTGGAACAGCCGCGGTGATTAACTTAGATTGTGATTTTACATCGGACGAACCGACTATAAGTGAGTTTTGTTTCATTACGTATTTTTGAGTGGTAGATTATAAATATAATGGTTGTGGGTTCAACCTTCGATCGGGGTAATGAGTTATATTTAAATCATTTTCGTTTCCTCTCTTTGTCTATACTGTACCTTTAGTGATAGTTCTATTCTTTATGTTTCCTGTATCCTGGCAATATCTGAATTGACACTACTTTGTGAATATTGCATCTTAAAAATAATT
>DWAO01002122.1:0-16758 GCA_018230605.1 Heliconius congener
CAAAAATGTATAAAATACAAAATATACGCGATTAATCCGGTAAAAATAGTTTCATATTTATGAATCAGATTTAGATTAATGTATAATACTATACTATATTTTTTTATTTATAAAAGTTAACAAGTTAACAACAACCTAAGCGTATGGTACCAAACCAATTTTTTTAATAATATACAACTAATTTGGGCTTAAATCCGATAATTTTAGGCATTTATAATTTCTTCAAATAAAAAGCGAAGTGATTTATTATCAACTTCTCGTCATCTACTAGGGAAACACATCGCTACACTCTACGATCAAAACAAAAACTACGAAAATACACCCTATTTTATTATTCAAGTTATTACCAACTTATAAAAATAACTTTTGACATTACATTTACAACGTGTAAGAATCAAGACTTACATAGAATTGCAACATCTTATATCTCATGTAGAGTAGCTAAAATCGAAACCCCTTACTTGAACCATAAAATAAACTGATATTATCTCAAGAGGACCAACTGGGCTATAAAAGGAAATCTTCCATTTTAATGGCTTTTCAACCTGGTATGCAACTAAGTTTTATTTGCCAGTCTTCTAAAAAAACATTAAGCACCTACTTTTATACAATTTAGTAAAAAAAATGTTTAAAAATACAAACGAAAAATATGACGAAAATAAAACCTAAACTTGGTTTATGTGATTACTATATTTAATTCTTCACGCAATTGAAGCACAAATCGTTACTTACATTCCGTACTGTTAAATAAAATTTCTAAAGTACCCTTAATATACTAGAACCGATATAGCATTTTAAATATTCACATATAATCCTTCGCCCCACGTTATATAATCGGCGCCTTTAATTCAAAAAAGACGAGAACATATCAAATATTAATAGGGACCGAGCGTTGTTTCGGAAAATTGGATAATATCGCATTAGATATAAGCGCAATTGCCTTGAGATAGAAATTAACGTACCGAGGAGCGGTTCAATAGTTAATTCGCTATCTATAGAAATCGAGTTGCCTAAAATCGTTCGAGTTTTTTTTTCTTGAACCCCCTCGAATCATCATTAATCAAGTGTAACTGAAGCTTCACGCTACCTCCCGAATCTAATTTCACAAACAAAGAAAACGGAAGCCTGTCTACCTTTATCAATCAAAACTGTTTGAAAATTCTATTCAGTTAGTTCGCACTGCGGAGGCGCGCATCGGAGACAATTGGAAAAATGTATCACGAGTAAAAAGTCGCATCGAAACGTAATATCGGGGGACGTACGGAATATGCTTGTCAAATGAAAATAAAGGGACGGAAAATACTGTGACAGGGTACGAGTGGAGATTGGTCATCTGGAGCGGCACCTGACTTAAAGATGCGAAAAGATAAGATCTTGGCGAATAGTGATATCGTCTTAACGGGTGACGTCGAATTTTACGCTTTGATATACTGGTGTGTTTGATGTAGGTAATATAAAGGAAAAAATGTATTTAATTTTTATTTTTTAATGTATCACTTGACCTGTAGTGTGGTACAAGCGTATGATAAATAAGACAGGTTGTGGGTTCGATCCCCACTCGAGAAAAATAAATATTTTCTTCTTTTTGGGTCTCGAAGCAAAAGCGCGGCGTGGAGTTCCGCCACTCAACACACGAATTCAGCGGAAAATAGGAAACGAAGTGTTTAACACTAGGTTCTACTCTACAACAGCGTGAAACAGCGTGAAGCTGGAAACAAATCATTTTAAATCTTTAGCACTACGTTAGAGTAAACATAGTAAATATAGAGTAACCTTCTCTTTATAGCCCACGCACTTATTGCTTTAAAATATTATGTGGGAAATACTTGTACTATCATTATTGGATTGTAACCAAACGTTTAATGTTTTTACGCTAATTTATTTTTAAAACAAAAATAATATAGAAAATAATGTTATTATTTACAAAAATATATTTTTAATTTTCACCTATCTACAAACCGATGAGAGGCGAACAGGGACGACTTAGTCACAAATCACTCCGTTTTCACTCTTTTTTCTTTTCACATAATACCCTTATTAAGTTATATAGAAACATTTTACTGTAAATAAATCTCTATAAATATTTAAAACGTAACGCAAAATAATGAAAGAGCTTAAATAAAATAATGCTCTATTATTATTTATTAGAGGTTCGATCAATCAAATGGTTTCAATCCCACAAAAGAGCATGTGGTAATTCCCACCAGCATATTCGCTATAACGTATATACAAATTAGTATGAAAAATTAATTTTAGTATACTAGTAGTTTTACGAGGTGTTCGAAGTAGTTATGTAACGTATTCATTTTCTTTCATAGTGAAGTGTACAAAGCAATTTGAGCCCGCATTTTCAACTTCAAAGGTTTTTTTTATGAAAACTTTTATTTCTATTTCTTATTTATTGTGGGAAGCCTACAAAACATGCTATTTACAGCATACATTTTTGGATTCAGTGTTTACAATTTTAAATAATTTGTTTGAAGTAAAAGTAAACTAAGACTGATATCTTAACTAACACATCACAAAATATTGTTTATGAATTTGGTTTTAAAAACTATTGTACATATTTAGGTAAAGCCACATCAGAATAACAAGCGCCACCAATAACAAAATCTTTATTTAAATTGTAGCCATAGACTACAAACTACCAGAACTGTTTTTGTTTATTCTATACAATTAAAATTACGCATGAATACAAAACTTACATAAAATATTAAACGGAACTTTATATAAGTAACTCATTTTGTCAGAAAACCTTATAAAATTGTTACTAAACGAGCGGTATGTGTAAATGAAAATATATCATTCTATCATTTTACCTCTATGACAAAAACGTTTCTACGAATTCAAAGAAGACCGTCCGCATCGGTCCCGCTCCATCACATTTGACTAGGTAAACATCCCGACCCCACTATCCACCATTGACTTAAATTCATTGACTTCCCGTTGAGAAAAAAGCAATTTCGCCTCTCCCTTTAGTGGTTGGCATATTAAGGAAGCAATATTATGCAGATTGAATAGTTACTAGGTATTAGACTTAGATTTTAAAATCAAATATGACAGAATTGTGATAGATTTTTTATTGAAAATATCTGCACAAACTGATATTGAAACATGCAAGAACAAAAAATGGCTTGACACTTTCTTATTGATTTTATTTTAACAATTTACATTACATTTAAAAGTTTTATATGGTACCCTGTATGCTTTGTCCAGTTTTATTTTTACAAATTATGTAAAACTACTAAACAATAATATTAGTTAGTCGGCTTACACTCTCCCTTTCCACCGAATTCTGAAGGCAGGTACATGTTTAATGACGGAACTCCGCGCTTTGCCTCGACACTAGAGCAAAGAAATGAAAATATTAAATAATTCAATTCTTCGAGTGGGAATCGAACCCACAACATGTCTTATCTTATCGGCGCAGGGGCACAATTGCGTGTCTGTCACGACAGGTTGTGGGTTCGATTCCCACTCGAGAAATTGGACTATATAATATTTTCATTTTTCACCTTTCGTATTTTTTTTATTCTAAAGTAAAATTTATATTATTCTTTTTATGAGTCTATGGAATTAGTTAATTCCATAGACTCATAACAAAAATAGTATATATTTTACTTTACAAAATAAAAATAGAAAAGGTGAAATATTATGTTAATACGCATTTAGTCCTCTCTCGAAACTAGCAATGTAAAACCCAGCATGATACAGTACAAATGTTAAGGAAGCAATATTATGCAAATACGACAGTGGCTGCGCCATATATAAAAAGCTCTCGTTCGCCTCACACTTTGCATCTCAAGGCGTGCATCTGACTGATACGGAGAAGCCCCCAGAGAAAAAATGTAAAGACCATTTGTAAATCCACACCGTTTAGTTGTACTCTCGTAAGCGTTACACGTTCCAGCTCTTACATGCTTCTACAATATGGAAATATGCTGTTATTAACTTCGCGTTCGCGGCTTCATTCTCGCTAATTGAATATTCATACACATATTTTATTAATATTTAATTAGATATTGGTTCCGATAAACCGATATGAAATTACACAAAACATTTTATATTTAAATTCTATTGGGAGTCAAATTATTAAAAAAAACTACATTTTAAGTTACGTTCAGTATTTTTCTAAAAAAAACAATATTTCGGTTTTATTACGGATCAATCACTGTGTCACCATTTTCATTATACATTAATAATCCAATCCATATTTATGACTCATAATATTATAAAGAATATAACATTATGTAATTTTCCTTATCAATATCATCTTCACTTGACTTCAGCTATCAGGTAGCTACCCAATATTCACGAAGAAGCCAGAACAAAGTGCTAGGAAAATCTCAGTTAGATGGGATGTTGACCCGATAGCTACAGCCGATGTCGGTCGTCAACGTCGCTTTGTCTTACACTGGCGCTAGCAAACCGAACCAGGGTATTTGCATAACAATAGCCCGAAATTCATTCAAACCAGCCATATACTGAAAGCGTTAGCACAGCCTGCGCGCGGTAGTTAGTTTATAAATTAAAATAGATGCAAAACCATACCGGTTTTCCGTGTTTAAGGGATATGTGAAATCTATTCAGTGAAATCACCGTGAACAAAGAATTCCCTTTAACAGGCTAAAATTGAATTATAGTCGTATTTTGATATGATTTTTTTGTGTATGCATATATCACTAAGTGCTATAAAACTGTTTTTTATCTATAGAGTTTTTTTTGTGTAAAACTAATTGTACTATAGGCACATTGGCTTTTATCAACGTTTTTATAACGTTTATATATATTGTGAACATAAATAACGAGTACTCGTTTTTTTATATTTTTTTTATTTTCACTAGATTTTAAAAAAAGTCTCTGAAAATTGTGAGAGATACCTTTTTCCTTTCACTGCTATATTCGACATTCTTCATGCAAGCTTGCCGCGGGATAAGCACTCTCCAAGCTGAAGTCGCTGGCCACTCGACCTATCTGATCTTCGAAAACAAGTCTACGGCTATAACCATTTAGGTTTCGTATAAAAAAATCTTAATGTATGGCACTAACGTATAAAAAATATATTTTTTACAAATTTCATTCTTCCTATCATAGTTCAAATTACATTACATATTTTTAACATTTCCGCTACTGTTACGTTCAAATTTTTATACGTTTTCTAAA
The DNA here is from genome assembly GCA_018230605.1 of Heliconius congener. NCBI lineage: Eukaryota > Metazoa > Arthropoda > Insecta > Lepidoptera > Nymphalidae > Heliconius > Heliconius congener. Next base: position 5,164 of record DWAO01002122.1, read on the forward strand.
TAAGTATTTGCACATTACATACTTTGACGATCGATTTAAATATAAAAATGTTGCCACAATTTATAATATGGACTTAACTACTTAACTAACCACGATAATAGTGGGTCTATATCACTTTCATTTTTGAGATTTTTTTGGTGACTTTATTATAAAAATGTAACTGATCGCTGTATCGTAAATGGAAAAATATATGAGAAAAATTATTGAGGAAATTAATCATTGTAATAAATCCTAAATCTGGTGTCGAGGCAAAGCGCGGCGTTGAGTTCTGCCACTCAAAGCGCAATGCCTCCAGATTTCGGCAGAAAGTGGGGAACGGTGTGTCTTAATCAGTTCCCTTTGCCTACCCTGCTGTGTGCGGAATACAGCGTGAAGCTGATTTATATATCCTAAAACATTTTTTTTTAATTTTAACTGCATGTTTGTGCAGGCTAATACCAAAAACGAATTAACCAATTTAAATGTAGTTTTCACTAATGTTTTTTGATAAACTTCCATTAGCAATACATACAGTCCAAGACAATTATCAGTGGGTAGCGGAAATCTCGCTACAGATATTTTTAGACGTTTTAATAAGTAATACTTCTATAGAGAACATATAAAAAATATTGAATTAAAATTATCTTTTCATAGTATTATATATATATAACAATAAAATATTAATATGGTTTGGTTATTCCACAATATCGAGGGTAAAAGTATTACCCTCGAAACAGCCGAATCTATTCGCATAATAGCCCTATTGTTGCTGCGATGTTATCTCTCAACTGATTGGAGCCGCGTTAGTGACAGTAATTGATTAAGCGGGATGCTGATATTTAAATAAGTTATGCAAAAAAATATTGAAAAAAAAAATATCAAGGACACTTTTAGCTCAGTAGAAACGGTTCTTACAAGACAGAAGTTACAGATTCAAGGCTTTTATTCAATGTTATAGATAAGTATTATGGATGTTATTTAGATGTATAAATTTTAACTTTAGTTTCGAGATTGATATTTTAATATAATGTTTCTTTACGAAAATAGATAAATTGAACCATTGTCGAACAACGTGTGATTTTGAATAGCATCGCTTTGATTAACAGTTCTCACGCCTCTCTGGCATTGATTGAAATAATTTAAGACTCAATTATAATCACAGTTACTAATATTGAATGAATACTTTATAATATTGTTAGTTAGTTTTTTTTTATATTAAATAATAATCATAAATAATTATTTTTATCTTTATTCACGGTGTGCGATGACAATGGTATACGTGCATTTCTTGTTAAATCTTTATCTATGTAGCTATAAATACAACGTTTTGTAAAACAAACACATGATATCATGAATTCATGGCGAAAGATAAGCACGTAGTGTATCGACACTAGATTGGTACTTTCTAAAATGTTACGTGATTAGACAGAAAAAGAAAGTATATAAACTTATAAAAGTAATAAATTCTACTTGTCTCCTCCGTATCTCTCATATATATAATAATAAGAAATAAAAACTAAAATAAATTTAAGATTATCTGAATAAACCAATAATGAATAAGCTTCACGCTGCATCCCGCATATAGCTGGGTACGCACAGGGAGCCTAGTGTTAAGACATTCTGTTCCCCACTTTTAACCGGATTTTTCAAGGTGTTGCGTGTTAAGTGGCGGAACTCAACGCCGGGAGAACGCCGAAGATATAAAAAATAATATATAATAATTCATCCGTCCAAGTGAGGACCGAGTCCACAACCGTCCGTTCGCCACTCCCCCGCGCTACAACGGCGTCTAAATCAATAATTAAATTATAAAAAAATATATAAATCACAAACAAATACAATAGTAAGAGATAGAAAATAAGAGTAACATTTTCAACAAGTCAGTACCCTTCTATACCGGGAAATGTTCAGCCTTCACTCTTTCCTTAATTAACAAGAATATTTTCAAAGAAAAAGAGGCAACAGGAAGCCATGGCAAGAGTGACAAAAGGAAGGCATGAGACAGTTAATACAGTGTAATAAGTTCACATTATCTATATATAATAAGCAAACTGTCGGTCCATTTAGTGAGATTAACATTGGTTATAATACTGTTATAATACTTTCGCTAACCATTTGTCGTGCTGCGTATGTTAAATGACTTACTGTATCGACAATATTTTGTAGCATTTCGTATAATATGATTTTTTTAAAATTTTGCTTTTTCTTTTATATTAATTTTATGTTTATTAGTTTCATGCTGTAACCCGCACTCAGCAGGGCAGACAGTGTTAAGAAACTCCATTCCCCATTTTCTGCCAATTCTGGAATTTAAGTCGGTATCAGAGCGAAGAAACGAAAATATGAAATTTTTCATTTCCTCGAGTGGAAATCAAACTCACAACCGTGTAACAACGCGTTTACAGTCACACTTTCTGTCTCTACGCGAAGACTGGCCTCTTCTAGTGAATATACTTTATTTTAGAATAAAAAAAAAATATGAATAAATGAAAGAACAAATTAAAAGTTCAATTAAATAAAACTTATAAGACTTATTTACTTTTACAAAAAATATTTAATCAAAATAAAAACATAACAAATCCTGGGCAAAGCGATAGAAAAAATCGTATAACAATAGAAAAGAAAAAGAAATCGCGTCCCCAAAAGCCTGATAACCTCCAAGGACAATAGCCAACATAATTAATTACCGTATAAACATACATAACAAGAAGTAATTACGCATATATTTTCTTACAACCAGGTTTCAATAAGAAGTATTATTCACGCAAGAACACAAGTACCAACTTGATTTGTTACTAAAGTGCCTTGCTTTGGCGTTTAAGTCAACCGTAAATACATCGAATAAATTGTAGGTCAGAAGGGACAGATAAAAAGACGTCTTTATAGCTTCTTTAAGGTTATTTGGTTGAATATTGACTAGAAACAAGCAACAAGATTATTTTAATTCAAATTGAACGTTACCGAAATGTGGAATGGGATGGTTTATTTATGTTTTCACCGACAATCTTTATTTATAGTGTTTATTTTACTTGCTATGTGTTTACGTAATATATAGCTTATCAAAAAAAAATTAAATTAGCTTCACGCTGTATCCCGCACACAGCACCTAGTGTTAAGACACTCCGTTCCCCACTTTCTGCCGAATTTTTGGAGGCATTGCGTGTTGAGTGGCAGAACTCAAAGTGGAAACCAGAGCGAAGAAATGGAAATATGGAATAAATGTAAGTAAATATTTCATATCCTTGAATGGGGATCGAACCCACCACCAGTCGGTTTTACAGTCACACTTTGTGCCCCTGCGCCACGACTGGCCGCTATACGCTAAGACATTATTAAAATTAGACATCTTGTCCGGATAATAACACTACTTATTACTGTAACGAAATCGAACACCTCGTGGCTTTTACAGAACTTATATTTCTTTCAGAGTTAAATACTATTAAGCTTGTACAATGTCTATCTTAAATTCTAATACAATGTGATATTCTAGAGGACCTCTTTCTTCTTTCGCTCCAAGTCTAAAAGTATATCTCGAATTTTCTGACCATATAAAAAAGCGTCATTTTATTAATGTTCTCTGGTGACAGTTCTATTGACTTATTTTAAAAAAATCTTTTTATTAATCTTTTTATTAAACAAAGAGGTTAATTTACATTTTTATAATAAATTATTGCGAATATTAAAACTTAAAAATATAAAATCATTACATTACGAAGACAAAATTATGTAAATTGCAACTACATTTAAATTGTTCATATCAATGAAAATCTTTTATGCATATAATATCTGCTCAATTGGCTATATAATGATTAATAATGATTTATTATAATCTATCGTATTAGATTATGACGACTAACTGTATTTAAGTTTAAATTGCAATGATGAGTTTTGTTTTTAAATAGAGCACCTATAATACTTTCTTATACATACATATACCTAATAGAATAAAAAAAATACAAGATTAAGAATCTCTCTTATTTTCATTTTATGCAAATAACGTTTGACTCCAATAAGCATAATTTATTGAGGATTAGAACGTGAAATAAAAGGCATATTATTAAAAAATTGCAAATATATTTCGCGACCTGTCAAAGGGAGTAAAAACAAATAATTCCTTCAAAAGCCAGCTTAATATTTTTATATTTTATTTTAACATGTCAGTCGTCATTACTTTACAAAGCCCCTTGCAATAAAAAAAATTGTATTTTTATTTGTTGAATCTATGATGTAGTAATACCATCGTATATTATATTTATCTGCTTGTCTTTATGAGGCAGGGATATTTCTTTACAAATAATTCAGTGTATACATTCATCATTCAGTATAAACCTGTTGTTTCATGTTTTTTTTATTGAAACATTTATTTAATTATAAAAATAAAGTTATTATTGATAACCTAATTACAATAAGCTTACATTTACGAGTATGTTATGATAATTACAACAAAAATTCCTGTAGTTGCATGTTACTCAAAAATATATCATACACTAAGCTCATACAGTTCTACTGATACTTTTATTTATCATATATTTATTATTTATTACCTTGAAATTGACTCGATCTTCATATATCGCTGCACTTCACTAGTCTACGCCTGTACACCCCTAGATATCTCGTAAAACTCCGATAAAATTTTAAATTAGCCCGTAAATCTGGTGCAATTGAAGGATCGCGATCCGCGACAAAGACATCAGAACTTCATCCTCAAAATGAGTATCGGAAATTTACATCAGCTCGTAATACCGAACCGGCTGAGCCTTTATTGTAAACGCCGTAATTTGAATTTCGTCTTTGATATTCAAATGAAGCTCTACTTGAGACACTGCCTTAGTTATTTGGATTTTTGTAAAGCAATCTAGTTTGTTTATACGAGGCCGTGTAATTGTAAATCTTGTTCTGTGGTCTTAATTAATGCATTAAATCACTTTGCTGAAATCAACTAACGATTTATGATAACTGTCATGAAATAAACATTAGTTGACATTTAAACATTGAAATCGGTGATATATTTCTTATGATGATAATAATAAGATACTAAAAGATTTTGCTCCCAATAATGATTATATTAAATAGATAAAAGCTGTGACACCAACTTTAAAAAATTGATGTAGCGTGAAGAGTACTTACAGCTTAATTAGACAGAGTGCTTGGGCAGTACTTAAAAAGTGCAGGCTGTAATCCTACTACGGTAAGTTAAAAGTTTAATTATGTGCATTTAATTTGTATGTACATAACATCTCCTCTTGAAAACCAAACTAAATAGATACAACATGATATTAATCGGCAGGCTACTAAAGGATGACGGCCGATGACTTTTAACATTACAAAATTAATTTCATAGGGTTAAAAATAATCTTTATAGGGTCGAATGTGTTAAGAGTTGAGAGAGTTGTATGTTTTGCGTACTGAATATGAACCAATAATCGCAGTATTAAGAATGTAAAGAACATTGTAGATACTGTAATTTTTAGAGGTATTGAGAAATAACAAACATTTAACATTTTATCAAAAAAATATAACATAATAAAGCAATAAACCATCAATTTATACAATAAATAAAGAAACAATACATAAACATACTATATACATATATATGTATATACTTCAATATTAGTAGGCTTAGAAGCCGTAGAACTCAGTTTAGTTCATTTTATTCCTTCGTTTACATTACTTTAATAGTTCCATCCATATAGGTTCGCGAACGAATTTGACTGCAACATGAATACCCCTTGGCAACGAACGAAGACCCTTTGTTTATTTCGATATCGACGATGTACTCGCTAAAACTAGACGCCTACACGACTTAGACATTTTACAAAGTTTAACTGAAACACACAACCCGCATTCGATATACACGGTCAATTACCGCTCAAATTTAACAACCTTGATCAATTTTTTAATTACCTCATTATCCGGAGCCATTAATCCCAGAGTAAAACTATAAATATTCGAAACAGCTTACTATAAATAAGGCTTTAAATTTTAAAACGCTGAGCCAGTAATTACATAGGAAGCGAAAATATAGCAACCTCGACAACGTGTCGACAAGGCGTCGCGTTAGCGCGTTGGCGTGCATTCTTTGCCTGCGTTCATTAACATAACAAGTAGTTTCGTTAATCAAATGTACGAAATTAATAGCGCAGTTTAGAGTCGACGTTCCGCCCGGCAATCACACGGCCATTACAAATTGCTAGCAATTACCGCGACACCACCCGCCCTCGTTCATGACTGGTTTTTTTTTTTCATACGATAAACATTGCATAATAGTTCGCGTATGACGCGTCGTAAATGAGCATTAATATCATCAAGCTTAATTTTTATATGGAAAATATGTTAAAATTCAGTTTTAAACGATAATTTGTATCATCTTGGATCGTAATTTTTTATACAGATCAGACTATTTACTGTTTACTGTGAAGGTGAATGTTGAATTTTCTCCACAGTACTATTTCTAGAGACAACCGGAAACCTAGATGTGTTTAACCAAATACCCACTACGCTCATGTAAAATAATATATTTTGACTCAAAGGTGAAACAAAGCTTTCAATTCCTCATTCTTTGAATGATCTTATCGCGATTTTCAGAACATTTTACTCTTTTTGATCCAAATTCTATGTATTTACCTTTTAGCTTTTGCTACAAAAGATCAAAATTCTTTTGTGGCAGAGGGGTAATAATATAAGAGTACATTTTCAAATGAACGTAAATGTAAAAAGCATCATTTGCAGAAATTTAATTTGGTAAAATCTTGATCCTTTATTACTTCATCAGTATCATTGGTGAAGATATATAAAGTAATAAGATCAAAGTGACATATGGATTACTAACATATTGCCGATTTATGCGTGATAATAAAATAACAATATATCAATTATAATAATAATAAGGAACAATTTCTAATATTTTTAAAGTGTTATTTCACACTTAGAAGAAAAAAAGTAAACAATATTAAAATTTTCCTTATACGTTCAAATTATTAATAAGTTTTCTAAAATAATATTTTTCTTTCCGTAGTAGTAATATGTTTGTAAATTTTATATACATTCTTAATATGATAAAATTAAAAAATACAATGAACTGTATCCATATAGATTGCTATATTCAAATTAGGCGTACATATTAAAACTGTCATAAAGAGAATTCAGCATTATTGAGTTGATTCTATTATAATGAGAATATAATTTCCATAATCCTATACAAGAAAGCGCTTTCCTCGTATAAAATTGAAAATTCAAGCATTAAATGACAAGAGGACAATTTTAATTAAACTTTCTTGAATCATTATCAGATAACATTATTCATTAATTTTTTATAGCCCCAGGTTGATCGTTTATAATTTTTCGCAGTTCCTAAAAAGTAAAAAATTACATAAATCTAAAAACTCTCCAACTAACTTCAGAAAGATATGGAAATCTTTTAAATGGATAGCGCGGATACTTTGTCAAAATTGAATATTAGGATCAAGGTACAAGGATCAAGGTATAAGGTTTATATTTAAATATTTTTTTAAATTTGATTAACAATTTAACAAATGTTAAGTAGACATTTTCAACTTCTGGAAATAATTATATATGTACTTTTTTTAGCTTCACGCTGTATCCCGCACATAGCGGTGTAGGCAAAGAGAACCTGGGAACCTAGTGTTAAGGCCGGTTAGCCGACTACTAGGTTCGGCCGACTTTCTGCCGAATTCAGGCCGCGTTGCATGCAAGTACTAAATATTTTATTTTACTCAGTTTGTTACTTTCCATAACTTCGTTTAAAAAGTATTATAGACGGTTAAGAAACATTGTTTAGATAAGTATTTATGAAGAACAGTCGCCGGCCCGAAAGTAATAATATAACGCATTCAAATATCAAAGAAATTTATCAACCTTCGAGCTCTGCCCAATACGTTTGGGTCGTTTATGGCATATTACAGTCGGGGACTCGTCAGCTCTTCGCCGGAAAAGTCAATTTGACGCAGATTACGGAGCGACTGAACGAAATCTTACTAAAATACGAATATTTTCAGACAACTCGTAGATATGAACAAAATATGTAATTTCAGTACAATTTTGATGCTTAAACTTGTTTGAAGCTCATTGAAGTAGAGATGCATGATATAATATTGTCATTCTGTCAGAGCTATATGCATTTATTTGGATATAAATATTGCAACTCTTATTGCAGCAGATTCTGATATTTGCATAAAGCGTTTTTTTTTAAATTAATATAATAAATAATAAAAATTAAGTTTAAAAATTTGAGTCTACATCCCATGTTATTCTAAGACAGCTACTATGTCGAAACCCCATGAGAAATGTATTATGTTTACTGAATGCTAACAGAGGGTTATCGTTACTTGGCTGAGATAGCACTACAAAGCAAAGCGTTGAATTTGAAAATTGGCATTTTCCTTAATAGCTCAAACGATCTTAGAGATTAATTATTTTTTTCATTTATTTATAAAATTTATTTATAAAATATGTAAGTTAATTTAGTGAAATATATATTTATCCTCGTGTATATATTTACTGAAGCGTGTTCCATATTACTGAATGTCTATAGTATATCTCGAACGTGTCTTTGTGGATCTCAAATGAGTCAACGTTTAGTCTTATAAATAGAGAAGCAGTCGTTTGAACTAAAAGGCTATGATATATAAAGTGATATAAAGTGTTTCTAAGCGTCCACTGAGTGGGTAGTGTAACTCCATGGACGCGTTTCGCGACGATGTTCTATTACAAAAGGGAATTGGATCTTGATTCATTGGTTCGGAAAATCGGCAGCGTACCTTGATAATTTCATTTCTGTACAATTTGACCGCGTCCGTGGTCAGACGACTCTTGGGGTCCTCCGCGGACCGAGCACAATACGAGGACTCCCCTACGGATCTCACACACAATACTAAGCTTTTATTGCCTTTTACAATCTCCCGGTACCTCTAAGGCTTCGGCTGTATGAAATGAGATTCGTTACTTTTTATTTTTCCCTTTGAACGATTCTGTCGTTCGGCTAACTGTAGTGAAATACCATTTTACTTTGAGATAAGGAAACTTTAGAACATTAAATATACGATTTCAATACTTGGCTTTAGCTAAAGAATCAAAGAGTCCGTATTTAGTAGAACAATAACGGTAGGTAAGGGAGCAACTGTATTAAGAATATACCACTAAAGTTTACTTTTGTCGCTCGCATCTGAACCCAGTCCAGCTTTTATACAGATTGTATCGAGCAAATACGACGCCGGAATACAGTAAATACTCTTCCTAGCGAAACAAATTGAAAAATTTGTAAAATTCATGAATATGAATAAATATTCTGTTCCCGTGAATGGGACATCAATTATGCAAAATGTAGTCGTATTGCATTGATCGATGATGCGGCCGCGCTCGGAGCGGGTTCGAACTCGCGACCGGCGTACGTACCTTGCACGTATACTGTATAGCGACGTCAATACCACTCACAAAATGCATCAGTTATGAGTTTTCAATTGTCGGTCTCTATCTATAAGGTTTGAAACCACATAAATTCTTTATTTTATAAAATCTGAGTATATTTTATTTATACTGTTTGCTTATGTATTTGGTTCCAGTTTTCATATTAATTTTCATTTGCAATAAGTATAATAAAAATTTAAAATACTCAATATACTAATAAATACAGTTAGAGTAAATGAAAATTTAAAAAACATATCTGTTCTGCGTATAGTTAGTTATTAACTTACTTTGTTTATTACAACTAATATATTTTATTAATACAGACTTTATCGAGATACATTGGCATTGTCTAACTGTAGGTACATATACAAGAGTTGCAAGATTTTGTTCGGAAAACGTTTAAAAAAAAAATGTTTTTTTCACGATATTGAATTTATCTATATACTAAGGTTAGTGTGGTTAAAAGCGCTTATCTAAAGATCACCTGATTCCTAATATTATTTTGTATAGTAGTACATTTATCGACAAAATCTTATATCCCGTCAATTGCTTCGATGCCCACTATACCTGCGGTCAGAGTAACGTTTGACTCTTGAATTGTGTCATTTGTTATACACAGCTCTTAGTCCATTTCACCAAGTGTGTAAAAGCTAGTCATCAAAATAATCTTTTTTTTATTTTAATTTTTTTTGCATTGACATTTTCTTTTTTATTTAGCTTCACGCTGTATCCCGCGTGAAGCTGGGTAGGCAGGTGAGTAGCATTTCCATAAGTCGATTAATTTTAACTGACATTATTTTTTTGGATTATTTACTAAAAGTAAATATGAAATGATATTCGTATTATATACTTTCATAAACCACCTACAGTTTTAGTAGCGAGAACTTTGCTAAGTATATTTTTTCTTGTATTAAAGCAATAAAATATTGAGGTCTTTCCATCTTTTCTAGAAACTTTAGCAGTTTTTATTCGGAGCGCGTAATATCTGATATCGTCGATGTTATCTATGACGTGTCACTCATCCAACGACGAAGTATCAATATTGACAATCTATTAAATGTTTCACGCTGTCATGAAATAAATATATTGGCTGAATCTGAAACTTTTAGACCAACGAGAATCTTTTTTTAAAAGATTTTTAAATGTTTTCTTACTCTATCTAGTTTTGCGCTTTATTATAATTTTTTTTTATTATAAAAATCTTTTATTTTTATAATAAAAAAAAACCTAACACAATTAGTATGCATCAAGCAGACCAAAGAGGTCCAATGTAGTTCATATTTCATATCTATAACTTACATAGGTATTTTCTATCCGGTTAGACAAAGTTCGACGAGTTCCATATAATTCTAAAGGAATGAAATCTGCAGAAGCGTTTCTCTACTCTTTGCTATCAAAATGTTAGTCTATGATTATTATATTCTTTTATTTTATAATTTGCTAATATGAAAAAGTACAATATAGTTGTGATTTTTAATTATGTTTTCTATAGTTTAAAAGTGATAACATACTTATGAATTATAGTAAAAAATACTTATAAAATCTTTTGTAAGGATCATATAATTTCAATGACGTCTTTTTGTGAGCCAATACAATATAAACAATCATTAAAACCAAATGTATATGAGAATAAACCAACTAAATGTAAAATCATACCTTATTGGTAGCAAACACGATAAGAAAACAGATTTTCGCTTAAGTTTCGAGAAGTTAGCAACAAAAACATCGTCGGCATTTCCTATAGCCAACTGTACTGACGCAACTGAACGTTGTCAACTAGAAATTACAGGGCGTAGGAATCGTGTTCATACTTGGACCCGCACCTTCCATTCAAAGCTTTGTGAGCCTGCGGGCTGTTTTTTAGCTTAACTTGCACTCTTTGTTCATGCCATAGTCGAATAGGATAAAAACGAACACTGCGTCCGATACCAACACGGCATTTGTGGTTTTCCGCGTTTCACGTCAGATGGTCTTCTATATGGTACGTTATACAATGTATAATATGTACCTACAGAAACAGATTCTGATATTTAATTTTCAGATAAAAAAAATATCTTACAATTAACTAAGTACTATATACAAGAATAAAATAAAAACAATATTGTTATCAATATTATTATTGTGTAATATCTGTTGTCGGCTTTAGACCTGGAAGAGGGTGTATGGATCAGATCTTTTCCCTCCGCATGATCA
>DWAO01002123.1:0-16757 GCA_018230605.1 Heliconius congener
TTATAGTTCAATTTCCATTCGGCGGAATGAATTACTTTCCCCCCCTGTTAAGATAAAATGCGCCGAGTGTTCTTAATTTGGACGTCTACGTTTTTAATTTGGACGGAAAGCGTAATGTCTTGAGAATAAGCTCTTCCTGTGTACTTTCCTAAGCGGGGAAAAATGGTCATTATTTTACGTTATTGTATGTATAGTAAGCATACGGTTACACAACCATTGTTCATGGGTTATTATTTATTACCAATGCATGCATGCATGCAATGCATTTGTTGACAAGACCACTAACATTATAGGACAACAATATTTATTTGAAAATGCATTTAAATTTATTTTATGGCTCTCATAGATTGAATAAAAATATTGTTTTTATAATTGTTAATAAAGACCTTAAGATAAAATTGAGATGCTTTTAATAAATGATGATAACAATGTAATGGCGTCAGGTATGCGCGGCGACGCGATTTGTCCGTGCGCGTGCTCCAGCGAGTCGCTGACGGTGTGCGTGCGGCGCGCGGGGCGCGGCGGGTCGTCCGCCGGCCGCGGCGTGCTCTCCATGTCCGGCCTTTCCTACGGCGTGGTGCGCGTCGACGCGGAGAACTCGCTCACCTCGCTCACGCTGCAGGACTGCGGACAAGTTATGCCTTCATGTATGTATCTGTACCTAATCCAGGGTTTCCCAAACTTTCTTTTTGTTGAAGTTCCCATACATGACTAGCTTAAATGCGAACGCTTATCACTTCTCCTGATATATTTCTACATACTCTGGTTGGCAAATCCTGCTCATTATTGTTATGATAATGATACATAAAATTTGTCATATTTTTAATATTTCAATAAAGTAAAGGGAAGTAAGGCAAAAGGCAGTATCATTAATATTGATGATATTTATTATTTACACTGCTCTTATCTTTTGTTGTTGCTTCTACTAATGTAACTAAGTTAATTTTAATTATTCAACTACTATTGTCTGCAAAGATTCAAGATTGTTTGTGTAGACGAGTAAATAATATTTTTAATTAATGGTTAATTATAACTATGAACATATAAATTACTGCAAAACACTTCCTTATAAAATACAGAATTATTTAAAAAAATAATAAAATTACATTTTTGTTCGTTAATGTTGTTAAAAGCTAAGCCACAGAAATGTCTGAAGTCAATGTAACATTAGCTAATGACTTATGAGATAAGCCAGCTTGTATTGCTTGTTGCTAGTGTCTTAGTTCAATAAAACTACTATTTGTATTATATATAACATATCGAAAGCATTATATTGATATTTGATATAAATGAAAACTGTTCAAAACTAGCAACAACTACTATTACGAAATATTTATAGATTTATATATAAAACTAAGATTAGTTAGTAGGTAGGTACGTGTGCTCTATTTTCTGGTAAATATATTTATTGAATTTCGCACTCATAATATTTTTTAATATTTTTATACATATATATTAAATTAAATTATTTTATAGTTATAGTTATCTGTGTACTATTCGACTTCATAACAAAATTCTAACCATGTTTCATTAATTATAATAAGACATACACACAATAAACACAGATTGTGGTTGTTACAAAAATCTTTTGTTTACTGCAAAGTGACTTCCATGACTAATAACCCGATCATCGTCACTTTAAATGACGCAAATAATTATCAAAGAAGAACTTCTTCTAGGAATATTTATAATTTTAAAGTTAAAATTTTGCGTTTTGGCCTTGTTTAGCTCTGTATTTAAAAAGTACATCGCTAAACCACGATGTAGCGTGTAAATTTTTGAGGAAGGACAATTTAATATAATATATTATGCATTAAACGGATTTCATGAAATGATATACGATTGTATAAAAATATATTGTATAAAAAGATACATAGATCTTGTGTCCTCGAGTCTAAGCTAGTTAAGTTTGCCCTTCAGCATATTGTTAAAACTTGTCGATAAATATTTTATTGCCATTTAAAACGTTGCTGCGCTTCGTTAATTATATCTATTTAATTATTTATTTAATATAGACATACCTCGAAAAACAGTTGCAGCGCTAAGCGCGGTAGCGCTTAGTACCATAGCTTAGAACCAAAAATACAATATGCCCTTAAATTAAACAAAGATATACATAAATTTTGTAACATATGTTAACTAATTAAAAAATATAATTTGTTCTTTAGGCGTTATAGTTGTAGTCAAAATGGAAGGTCCAGCATATCTTTGCAAGACAGATGAAGTTGGTGAAATATGCGTATTGTCCGGAGCTACTGGGTCAGGATACTGGGGCTTGCCCGGTCTAACCAACACGGTGTTCAGGGTCCAGCCCTTGGACTCTGATGGAGAGCGTATTGGGGAAGAGCATTATGTGAGAAGTGGATTACTTGGCTTTTTAGGACCCGGTGGTAAGCAAATTTTTATCATTACAAATGGTTAAGTTAGAGAATTATTAAAATTTTAAGTGTTTTCATTATCTCAGTCAATATATAAACAAAGCGTGGTTAATAATGTGTAACACAGTTATATTTGAAGTGGCTAATATGAAATTAGGTTCTCTATGTTTATACCAGAAAATGTCCTACCTATATAATTGTTTTTTGAGTTCCATACATCAAAAGGAAAAAACGAAATCCTTACAGGATCGCTTTGTCCGTCTGTCAAGACCATTTACCTCGAGATCGTGTCTTATTGTTTTGTCTCCTGTCAAGCTCACATTAATTTCAAATACGGTTTCTCTGAGCACAGAATTATCAAGCTTCTAAGTAAACGCAATCAAAATCTACGTCTAAAACCTATAGGGTACTTTGAATTATGAAATTTAGCACGAAGTGAGACCTCACAATAAAAATAAAGCAAAAAAATCCGAAGTGACAATTAATAGGAATTTTCATAGAAAAAAGAAATTAATTGTAGCTTTTTTACTCATAAAAAATGAGTAAATACGACAGCAAACTTAAGTTTGTTAACTTTTATAAGTTGTACTTCCCGTTGAGCTACAATCCTTAAATTGGTACGAAACTCGGTGGACGAATCAATCTCGCACTTGACCGGTTTTTGTTTCTATTAGTAATACGAATAATTTTACCTAAAAAAGTATAATACCTTATCTTTTAACATAACATTCCGATGCTTAAAACAATATATTGTTTTATCGAGACGTCTTTGTATTGAAATACAGGTTTAGTATTTGTGTGCGGATCCCGCGACGGACTCATGACGGTGACCGGCAGGAAGCATAACATGGACGACATCATAGCGACTGTACTGGCTGTGGAGCCCATGAAATTTATATACAGGTAAACCGCATTTGAACATTAACTATACTTTTTTTAAAAATCGTAATATCTCCTATTATATATAACATTTTTTTAAATTCCATTAATTAATTTTTATTATTTTTGTTAAAAGGTTATTATTGTATTTCATTGACCTATAAATATGTATGTAACTAAACTCAGCAGTTGCTCTTTTTTATCATTGTTACAAATTTATTATTCAAAAACTGGTGGTATGCTAGTACTGTTTTTATATTACGTTAAATTTGTCTACCGGCAAAAACTTGCGAAATTTTATTATAGACATGTATAAAACATTTATTTAACTTTTTGTAAACTATAACTTACAAGCTTATCTTTATTTTTCGTTTCTCGTTCGTTGTTCATCAGTATGAAAGTGGATCTGACATTAATATGTATTTTACAGAGGTCGTATTGCGGTGTTTTCCGTGCGGGTGTTGCGCGACGAGAGGATCTGCATTGTCGCTGAGCAACGACCCGATTGTGGGGAGGAGGAGGTAATTGTTGTATTGTAATTGGCTATGTTAAATTATATAGAATTTAACTTATATTCGGACACTGTGTAATGTAATAATGTGTTGTAGTCTTTCCAATGGATGTCTCGCGTGCTCCAAGCAGTGGATTCAATACATCAAGTGGGCATTTACTGTCTTGCCTTGGTACAACCGAATTATTTGCCTAAGACTCCCCTCGGCGGTATTCATCTCAGTGAATGCAAGCGGCGTTTCCTTGAAGGCACCTTGCACCCCGCTAACGTGTTGATGTGTCCACACACGTGTGTTACTAATCTTCCTAAACCAAGGGAAATACACTCAGGTTTGTGTTTTTCATGATTATTTCATTTATGTAATTTTTTTAATTTACTGCATTGTTCAATACTAACTTTTTTAAAGGATATTTAGATAATAATCTTTCGTCAGATGTTGGTCCAGCATCAGTGATAGTAGGCAACTTGGTCCAAGGCAATCGCCTCGCTTCCGCACAAGGCCGAGATATGGGATACACAGATGATTCAGACGCAGCTCGCAAGGTAGCGACGAAAACGTTTAATATTAATTATTTATCAACGACAAGTACTTAATTAATAATACGTTTGTTTTTCGTATTTCAGTACCAATTTATATCACAAATATTGCGGTGGCGCGCCCAGAGCACGTCGGACCATGTGATATTTACGTTGCTCAACTCAAAAGGTGCCGTATCCAAGGTGCTCACTTGCGCCGAGCTGCACAAGAAAGCCGAGAGAATTGGCAATTTGCTCCTGGAGAAGGGGCGCGTCAACACTGGCGACCACGTGGCTCTCATATTCCCTCCGGGGCTTGATCTCATTTGCGCGTTCTACGGCTGCTTGTACGTCGGCGCGGTACCCGTCACCATCCGCCCGCCGCACCCCCAGAACCTGCACACCACGCTACCCACGGTACGCATGATCGTGGACGTCAGTAAGGCCACACTGGTGCTGTCAAACCAATCTGTGATAAAACTGCTGCGCTCCAAGGAGGCCAGCAACGTGCTCGACAGCAAGGCGTGGCCCATCACGCTTGACACCGACGACATGCCCAAGAAGAAGCTTCCCATCTTGTACCGCGCGCCGACCGCCGAGATGCTGGCCTACCTAGACTTCAGCGTGTCGACGACGGGCATGCTTGCCGGCATCAAGATGTCGCACGCGGCCGTCACTTCACTGTGCCGCTCCATGAAGATCGCGTGCGAGCTGTACCCGTCGCGCCACATCGCGCTCTGCCTCGACCCCTACTGCGGGCTGGGCTTCGCGCTCTGGTGTCTCAGCAGCATCTACTCCGGACACCACTCCATCCTCATACCACCCTCCGAGGTCGAGATCAACCCCGCGCTCTGGCTCAGCGCTGTCTCCCAGTACAAAGTGCGCGACACCTTCTGCTCTTATGGAGTCATGGAGCTGTGTACGAAAGGCTTAGGTAGCTCGGTTAACCAACTCAAAGCTAAAGGCATTAATTTGGCCTGCGTGAGGACTTGTGTCGTCGTTGCTGAGGAACGCCCTAGAATCAATTTAACAAATTCATTTTCCAAGCTATTCTCGGCTCTCGGTTTGAGTCCTCGGGCCGTGTCCACCTCCTTCGGTTGTCGTGTAAACATCGCAATCTGCTTACAAGGCGCTTCGAGTCCGGAACCTTCGACGGTGTACGTGGACCTCCGAGCCTTGCGGAACGACCGCGTATCGCTAGTCGAACGTGGCAGTCCACACTCACTTTGCTTAATGGAAAGTGGTAAACTACTGCCTGGAGTGAAGGTGATAACAGCTAATCCTGAAACAAAAGGCCAATGCGGGGACTCACATTTGGGTGAGATATGGGTTCAATCTCCCCACAACGCGAGCGGGTACTTCACAATATACGGGGATGAGAGTGACTACGCGGACCACTTCAGCGCCCAGCTGGTGACGGGAAACACGGGAGAGGTATACGCCAGGACCGGCTATCTGGGCTTCCTCAGGAGAACTGAGATCACTGCCGCGAGCGGCGCGGACGACTCGACGTCGTTGCTGACGCGTGACAGTGACACTGATTCGCTGGCGTCGGGCTGCGGCAGCATGTCCGGCCTCGCCGCCTCCGACTCGCACGACACGCACGACGCCGTGTTTGTGGTCGGCGCGCTGGACGAGACCATCATGCTGCGCGGGATGAGATACCACCCCATTGATATCGAGAACTCTGTCATGAGATGTCATAAGAAGATTGCTGAGTGGTAAGTTCATATGTCGATCCTCAATCTTTATCTCGCATAGTATGGTATATAAATACACTTCGTTAGCTTCTTTCAGCTTTAATTCGGGACAACGTGTGGAGGAACTTATTGCGCACTTCGTCTAACTGAAGCGGGGAAAAAAAATATAATCATTCCCCCGTGTGACCATCTGCATATTGGAGACTTAGCAGTATTTTTTGGCTGGTTTATGTGTATATTATTAATAATAAAAAATAGGTCACACAAATAATAATCACACGATGTCACAGTTGAAGATGTATTTGTTCCAGTGCGGTATTCACGTGGACGAATCTATTAGTGGTGGTGGTGGAGCTGGACGGCAACGACAGCGAGGCGCTGAACCTGGTGCCGCTGGTGACTAACACGGTGCTGGAGGAGCACCACCTAATCGTAGGCGTGGTGGTGGTCGTGGACCCCGGCGTGGTGCCCATCAACTCGCGTGGCGAGAAGCAGCGCATGCACCTGCGCGACGGCTTCCTTTCCGACCAAATAGACGCCATATACATAGCCTACAATATGTAATTAATTATTATGTGAACTCCTCCTTCAATTCGCATATATTTGACTGTCTTTAGTACTAGTTATGTTTTTAATATTAATTTGTACTTTGTATTGTTTAAACAATTTGACATTTTACAATTTGATATGTTTCGCAATATTTTTGATTGTTAATGTATATTTTAAAGCAAAGCTTTACATATATTTTATACTACTGCCTAATTTACTCTATGGCTCAAATTAAAGTGGCGCAATTGCACAGATGGAGTCAGAATCATAAAATTTTACTTTTATTTAAATAAGTCTTTATGTAATTAAACTGACTAAAGTGGCTGTTAGTGTTACTTATATTCAAAATTTAATATCTTATTATATCGTCACGAGACTGATGTGGTTCGAAATTTGCTAGTTTTAATATAATACATAAGCAATGGAACATCCCTTTACAAGGTAGCAGCTAACACCATTGCCGTTGATGTTTGTTTTTTTTTTCAAAAGTTTGAAATATTTATGTTTAATAGTATAAGTAGCCAGATACATAGTGGATGAGCGTTTTGCTGGTACCGTTTTAATACGATTGGGTATTTGACTTTTTAAAATACATAATGCAGTCACATTGCATATATCGCATTTATTCTTAAATAAATGTACATCATATTTAAAACGAGAGTAAGATATAGATAAAACTCTTTTAAGATTCATAATCACATGCAATATTCCATTCAAATATCTAATTATATTGTTGTGATCATTGTGAAGCGAGTAATGCCTACTATAACGCTAGTTAGTATGTAAATGTAACTGTATTACAATCGGTATATAGTATTAGTTAGTCATAAAGCAGAAATGTATTGCATTTAATGTTTCATTACTTTCCTGTTTTCTTTATCATTGACAATAAATTTGGCTGATTATATCATCGACCTCTAGTCGAAGCAAAGAACGCGATCAAAACAACATTTATGTTAACTTGTAGTGAGTAGGTTTATCAGTGAGCTTGTTTATTAGTAATTTGGCATTTCGATTGCCCCCCCTCTTTACTAGCAATAAAGATTTACAATGGAAAAGGTTTATATTATATTGCTGTGTATTCAATGCAATATAATTATTACATACTTATTGTAGTTGGGTTGTATTTGTAAATTAGTATCCTTACGTTAATTTTACAATTTTTATTACTGGATATATCCTTCTCACATGCTTAAAATGTGTAATCTCGAAAATATTTATCACTTCATCATATAGGTTCTGTGCTTAGTGGCCCTTAATTTACACCACTACAAAATATCAATATATGTGCCAATAATCTCTTACACAATGAATTACGATGAATATCTTACATTAAATGGCTAAAAGTTACAAGCCTATAACGATAGAAAAATAATTCACTAACCAGGGCAAGTTGCTATCAATCACATACATTCAGCAAGATCACAATGTACTTGTAGCTTTTATCATAAAATTCACTTTTATGACAAAAACTGATATTATCTTTATAGCCACACACTTGACTTGTATGAACCAATGATATATTTATTTTTATTTTACAAACTTTCATAAGATTTTGAAGCGTAGTTTTAACGCTCTTTAAAGTCGATATAAGCTCATAGTAACTTTTTGTTAGCTTATTCCATTCCAATATAATACATACGTTATACACAAAAACTACAAAAAATGAATTTATTTTCATCTACATATTAGAGTTTTTTATTTACTAATATTCTTTTATTTTTTTTGTAATTATTTATTTCTAAATTGTACATATAATTTGTTGTTTAATATTATATTTAAATGATTTCTCTTTACTTTTATGATTTGGAATCAACAGTGAGTCAGAGATTTATGAATAAAGTGATAATTATAGTATCATTTACTCTCAATTTATATTAATTTTATAATAATAATAATCATTTTAATTTCTCAAAAATAGTCATGTTATAATATAAGTATACAAGTAGATGTGTAAATCGTGTTATTGGAACAATGTCTTATTTGTAATTCTTCTATAATATAAAGCATAATAAATAAGTTCGGGGTCCTGCAGTAAGTTTTTAACGTTTACTTATCCATTAGTAATTTGGTAATAATGTCAATCTTTATGTAAACTCTCCATATTTCAATTATAAATAATTTTTTAAATACGACACGTAGTAAGGTTTAATGTTTATATAAATATATAACGCACAAAATTGTAAACATTTTGGCAACTTTGTGGGAATCAAGTTTTTGATAAGATTCCTAGTCTTTAACTTCATTGCCAAAAATGCTCTGTTTGGACTTTGTAACCGCTTTTACAATTGTGATTTTTTCTGATACATGAATAAATAAACGTGCATTCTAATTTAAATCTATTTTATATTTTGTATTTTTTCCTTTTTCAAGGCAATACGTGTTGAGTGGTGGCGGAACTCGACGCCGCGCTTTGTTATCTGACCGAAGAAATGAAAACATTAATAAAAAATTTCATTACCCTGAGGGGATCGAAAACACAACCGTCGTATTACAGTCACGTTTGTGTCGCTGCGCCACGACGGCCTCAAATATATATTATTATTAATAAATATTAAAGACGGACACTAAAAAACTGGATACGTTAATAGGAACCTTGATTATAGGTCTATTCCAAAACCACAAAAATGTTACTATACTAGTATAACATAGACCTTGCCGGCTTCCCTTAGAATGTGATGTATATAAATAGTTACTTCAAGGTATTTATTTAGGGTTGAGAACCTTACATAGAACATCAATAATATGAGCTACAACTGTTCGTTAATCATTTACAAAAGAAATTATAGTCTTTATTAAGCCCTTAAACGAAAAGTATTGGACACCTCTGCCGCAAGTTAAGGAGTTGGGTATCTTTCAGATTTCAAATGGTACTGCAGCATCATTTTAAGGTTACAATGTGTAGGCAATATTGTTAAAGTATAGATACATTGGCAACATTGCCTACACGATCACACCACCAACTAGAAAAAAAATGATAATCTAAAAATGACGAAGATAACTTTTTATCATTGCTAATTATTGATGAAGTCAACTTTCCAAACAAAGATAGTTCATGTTTCAGTTTAAAAATCGGTTCAGATTTCAGTTTTCAAACTCAACCAAAATTCGTTTTGGACCTATGATGCCACGGACAGATCTATATTTCTTGTGAAACTATATAACAAACTTCTTTGTGTCGGTGTTGAAATATAATCAGTAAAAGAGATTTTAAGTATGTTCATGCGTTTATAGACTTATATTCCACTTACTGATGATTTGCTCTAATATAATTTAAAAAACATATTACTATATAGTACCGTAACCAGTTCAAATATAGTACCGTAACCAGTTAATTCTTTAGCTGTATAACGATTCGAGTGAATTATTATAGTCTATGGAAAATCATATGTAATGTGACAAATGACATTTCAAATGAGTTTCCGTATTTTTATTTTGTTATCTATCGCTACCTAAGACATATCGTTCGATAAGATACCACTTTTGTATTTTTGGTTTTTTATTTTTATTTGTTTTTATTTCTATATGATTTTAATTTTATTAAGTTATTATATATATTATATTTTGCTAATACGGCAAAAGTATAAAGTGGGTCAAAGTGCAGTTTGTAATGTGACTCATTTTTAATGATTCTTTTTGTTTGCAAAGTGTTTTAGTGGTTTCACCATGTTATTGTTATTGACATAGATCTTCGATATATCACAATAGTATCATTTACAAAAGCCTAATGGATACACCGCCTGTACCGAAACCTCGAAGTGCTTTGCCGCCGCAAAATGATGTACAGCGACCAATCCCTCTCCCACGAACAAAGCCACCGATTAACAACGAAAGAGTTAGTGCTTCAAATTTATTACGCTCTTTGGGCTCTGTATCTAAGCAAATCACAGAGGATGTGGCACATAAAGTTAGTAGTTCAGCAAAATCTGCAAATGATAAAATTGAAAAATCTATCCTCGATGGATCTAAATTTGCTAAAGGAACGTTGGAAAAAACTATAACTACATCGAAAGCAGTCCGAGATTCTGTAACAAAATCGGTTTTAGAAGGTACAGCTGGTATAAAATTTCGTATATCGAAAAAATCAGATCATGTTGTGGAAGAATCCCAGAAATCTATATCATTACCAGTGACAGATGTAAGTTTCTTTGATAATATCCAATTTCATTCTCCTCTCTTAGAGCAGAAACGATACAAAAATGATGAAGATCCCCATTCTCTAAATAGACTGCCTGGTTTACAACTAAATGCATCTCATCTTGATGATTTGTCTTTATTTTCAAATAATTCTGATTCAAATATTGATACAGCCAGTAATTTTTCATATGATAGTAAAGAGTATGAGCAAACTGATTCAAATTTAAACGTAGAAGTTGAAATGACTTATGATACGCCAAAAACATCCAGAACCAATAGCATTGTAAGCATTAGATCAGCACCAGAAATTCCTGAAAGACGTAAAAAGAGAGAAAGCCTAATGGAGGTTATGAGACAGAACTCATTATATGAAAATTGGACTCTACCAAATCCTTCAAAAACCATCTGTCCGCCTTTGTCTGTGCCTGATGGTGAAATTGTTCCCCGCCCAAGTAAGAGTACTATATATGAATTTGATCCTTTAAACAATGAGGTTTCCTCCACACCAAAATACGATGGAGTTAGCAATGAATTACTATTACTAGAATCTTTCCTAATAGGTGATACCTATGGTGCAATTATATCTACAGATAATGGAAATGATGAGTGTCTTTACGATTTTAGTGAAACAGATTATTTTAATCCCCCTACACCACCTGAAAGATTTGATAGTCTTTTCCCTAATGAAAAGTCACCAGATGTAATACATCCAATAGTACATGACAAAGATGCAAGTGCTAGTTGGTATGTAAATGATAATTCTGTCCAAGTGTCTAAGTCACAAGATGAAATAAAAACATCAAGTTCCATGATGCAAAAATTTTCTAATATGTTGAAACTAGATGTTTTAAATAAATCTAACAGGCAAAGTGTTCAAAAAGTAGAAATTGTTAAGAGACCCGTTATAAATAATTTGCCTGTTGCATACTACTGTGGCACATTAAATAAAGTAGTTTCTGGTGTAGTTGAAGATTTGTTTAAGAATTCCCAATCACGTTACTGCACATTGTCAGATCAAAAGCTGATGTTCTATTCTGATCCAACAAATTCTTTATTAAAAGAAGCCTATACACTTGATAATATTCTAAGCGTACAAGTAGTGCTGCCTCTTTCCTCCAGGTAAATATAATTTTATTTTTGTCAGGGTTTCCATAATAAAAAATAATTGAAAAATCAATAAATAAGATTTAAATTGACATTGTAGTTACCATAGGACTTATGCATAATGATTTGTTTTTTCCTTACTGTACCAGCACAAGCAACAACTCATACTGCTTTGAATTGATGGTGTCAAGCGGTGTGCGATGCAGTCCACGTAAAGTTCTCTTTAGCTGTACAAGTGCCTCTGAAAGAAGAAACTGGGTCCGAAAAATTGCTGAAAATCTAACAAATGGATTCCCTACCAAATATACTGCTGAGTTTACAAGATGCGGTTGGTGCTATCTAAAGGTAAATTTTTTTGTGAATTAATTAAAGAAAAACATTCAAATTTTGCATTGCAATATTTCAATTGACAAAATTATTTTGATTCTTTTATTATTAATATTATAAATAAAAATATTACTTTTTCTTAAGGCTTACTTTTTTAAGCTAAATGTACAGTACCTATTTAGAAATAAAAAAAATCGGCTATTCTGCCATTATTGCTACTTTAGATGATGAGATGAGATGTTGCAAATGTAGAATGTTTTGCTTCATTTTTAAAAGATGTATTTAATTGTGCTGCAAATTTGCGAATATAACAATGTGTGTATTTATTTTATTTATATTAAATTGACATTGCATTGACCAAGAAATTCGCGGCCAACCGTACCGTGGTGCGATAGTGCCTGATTGCAAATGTGATGATTGTGAGTTGGTCCCACTCGGGGAAATAATAATATTAGGTGCAAAATTTAAATTTATTTCTCAAAAAAGACGAAATTCCACTTCCAAAGCAGTATAATAATTGTCATAGGTCACACCATTTCGTTTCGTTTAATCAATGCAATGTCACCTTCAAATGGAAAATGGAGAATAGAGTATCGTCTCACTAGGCTACCATTTTGTGTTGGAAAAAACGTGCAGTTTTAAAATTCTTTGACGTATTTTATAGTTCTGCTTCGATTCCTATGCAATTTATAGCATTCTAGTACTCTACACATTCAATGACGAATTATATGAATGGTATTACAGGCATAGTGATTGTTCTATTCATATTATGCTCATTCGATCGTTATTTGTATAACAAGAAAAAAAAGACCAATTGTGGCGCAGGGAAACAAGCGTGTGACTGTAAACACGAAAGGTTGTGGGTTCGATGCAGATTCAAGGACATTTCCTTGAAAATATATGTATATATATATAAGGACATTAAATCTAAGGAAATATTTAATTTTTAAATTTTTTCGCTCTGGTGTCTTTTTCCACCACTCAACACGCAATGCCTTAACGCTAGGTTTCCAGGTTCCCTCTGCCTACCCTGCTATATGCGGGGTACAGCGTGAAATTGGAAAAAAAAACAAAGTTCATCATTGTAGTTTTGTCAATTGTCATTTTATGGTCATAATTGAAGTAAAGTTTGTTTATAATTTATCAGTAAGGTACTATTTCTATAAATAGTAGTACTACTAGGATTAATATGCAATGTCGAATATTCTTAGTTATTTATGTATTAATATTTTCGTGCAGCCAGAGTACTTTTGCAAATTGTTTTGAGTTGAACTTGTTATGTTATTCTTATTGTACGCTATTGCACTACCAGAATAGCTTACATGTGCGAACTGCGATGTATTTTTTATCTTGATATGCTTTTGCGACGCGACTGATTTTTATTCAATGTTGTTGATAATTTTAATAATATACAATTTTCTCAAGACATCGCTTACTTAAGCTTCGAAATAAATCAAAATTAAATTAATAATTTATTACATTTATACACAGAGATATAACTATATGTATTTGTTATGTAGGTAGGTATGATACATTTTTATCTAGATCGTGAGTAATCAAGTAATTTCTTATCTACATCGTTCATTGTTTTGAAATCTCTATCGAAGTCCTACTTGCTGATAATTGTACTTATAAGGCCTAAACCATTATTTAACTGAATTAAAATTACTATTTATCTGACATTAAAATGTCAAATTAGTTTCCGCCAAGATATTATGAGTGCCGTGGATATTTAAATTAAACAAAAACTGCGTCAACCTGCATCCCGCACACAGCAGGGAAGACAAAAAGAACCTAGTGTTAAAACACTCCGTTCCCTACTTTCGCCGAATTTGGAGACAATTCAGTTGAGTGCGGAACTCAACGCCGCGCTTGGACTCGACACCAGAGCGAAGAAATGGAAATATCAATTTAAATAAATATTTCATTTCCTCGAACTCACAATCAGTCGCGTTTATTGTCACACAGATATAAATATATATATATATGAATTTGTATATTCCGAAATAGCCACAACTACATTTTATGAATGCTTTATTTGCGAAAAATTTCAATGCTAATGCTATATGATGTTTGAATTAAGTCGCCTCTAAGAGTGTCATAGCTCTTACACTCACAATATATATATTTATATTTTTATTTTAATTAAAATATAAATATATGTTAGTGTATGATTCGTCTCCCTAAAGTTTTATTTTTATATATCTTCTGTAAATATATCTAAATCTAAAACTATGCTACCTTTTTTTGCTTTAAATACTTCTCATTATAAGTAATTATAATAACCGATATGGTGAGATAAAGATATACGGTTAATATCTAATATATTACATGGTACAAGTTCGACTCAGATTAAAAATTATTGTGATATCTCATCCACAGGAAGGAGTAAGTGGGGAGTGGCGTGGCGCGTGGCTTATGCTTGTTCGACGCCTGCTACTTTACTATACTGACACTGACGGTATGAAAACTGTGGATTTGAGGAAAACCCGGTGTGTTGGTGAGTTTAAATTATAAGTCGACTATACGAAACATTACACGTTTCCTCCTAATTATTTATTCCTATTTTAATCAATTAATAATTAAAATAAATGAATCATAAATATGTTGTTATGCAAACCGCGGCGTTGAGTATCCAATGCTTGGAAATTGGGCAGAAAGTTGGCTGAGTGAAAGTGAAAGTGGAGTGTCTTAACACTAAGCTCCCTCTACCTACATTAGTATGTGTGAGATACAGCGTGAAGCTAAAACATATAAATTTTGAACAACATAATATTATAATGTCAAAATGATTTTTTTTTCTAATATGTCACGATCACTTACGGTAAAATAAATTATCATAAAACCTTAAAACCAATAACCACTAAGTGACCTTTTTGTTTATTTGATATTATTAGATTTTTTTACTGCACCCGGCAGTAATAAAAACTAATATGCAAGAAATACGATTAAAAATTTTTACAAGTTAGCCTTGCCAAGTGTAAAATAAACGTTTAGGTGTATACGAATATATTCAACAAAACAAAATAATTAACTCAAATAAAATCAAATCAGTTTCACGTTGTATCCTGCACACAACAGGGTAGGCAGAGGAACCTAGTGTTAAGACACTCCGTTACCCACTTTCTGCCGAATTCTGGAGGCATTGTGTGTTGAGTGGCAGAACTCAATCTCGACATCAGAGCGAGGAAATGGAAATATAAATTTAAGTGAATATTTCATCTCCTCGAGTGGAGATCAACCCCACAAACAGTCACATAATACTAGTACTCCAAAAATAACAAACTTAATGCGTGTAATATATTAATATAGTGCAATGTGTAAATTTTGTTTTTTATCTTCAGGAAGTCTAATCAAGGCAATTTTTTAGTTGCATATATGAACGTCCGTTAACAGATCAATGCATAAAAAAATAATTTTTAAACATTAAAATACAATAAATATTGAAAAATAGGCGATATATTATATAAAATATAACTAATTTTCTAAGAATAAATTGTTGAGTATTTGATATTTTTTTACTAAAATTTAATAATTTTAAACTTTATGTTACACCTATAAAGTAGCTTACTAGTAGTACCTTCCATTTATGTATGTATGACTCCGACATACGATGCCGGGGAAATGAGTCACGTATTCTTAGTACTGATCCCTCTATAACCTTGTTTATTTATTTAGACAATAGCATATGAAGCGACAATGAAATTATCTTGTTCTAAAAAGCGAATGAAAAAGATTAAAATATGTTAAAAAATAAAAGTCCAGAAACAAGGATTAATATAGTAACTTTTCTAAAATAAATAAGGGAAAAAAACCACATTTTTCTACTTAAAAATAAACCTTTTAGGATCTAATATATTACAATAGTAATGTTCTTCACGTAATACTTACACACAGTCCTAAAGGAAAGTACTTGTAATGCGTTCCACACAACGCGTTATTATAAAGGGCGATGTTAAAAAGTAAAATTCGAAGTAAAATAAAATTAACAAGAAACTAAACATAGCAGCGGCCAGCCGTGGCGCAGTGGCATCAGCGTGTGATTGTAAACGCGACAGGTTCAGGTTCGCTTTCCACTTGAGGAAATGAAATATTTAATATATTCCTTTCTTCACTCTGGAGTCCGAGTCCCCAACTCGAGCGTGTTATGTGGGACTCGTGGACCGGCAGATGTAGGCCGTCCACACTACCCATTAAAAATAACGCTCCGGCCTGTGGTCTTAGAAGTAAGGCTACAGGCTGAAGCTATGGAAGCCAAGGATACTTCCATAAACCCGGTGGAGGAAGCTCGCTAGGCACGTCTCGGAGTCAATAGCGGTGGGTCCCTCAGCCTATACTGCTGGGTGCGGGACACAGCGTGAAGCTAAACATAGTAACTCTTACCAATATATGCATTACGTCTATACCTTTAAGTAATGAATGTCATAATCATTTAAATTGACTTGTATTTGTTCCACCAGTGACTAAGGAAGCAGAAGACGACACTAAACTTATATGCCCGTCGGATGTCGCTGAAAATCTTCTACTTGATTGCCCCCAGGCTACCCTATATTT
This sequence comes from Heliconius congener, assembly GCA_018230605.1. Classification (NCBI taxonomy): domain Eukaryota; kingdom Metazoa; phylum Arthropoda; class Insecta; order Lepidoptera; family Nymphalidae; genus Heliconius; species Heliconius congener. The sequence continues at coordinate 16,656 of DWAO01002123.1, forward strand.
ACGTTTCGCGCACGATAGAGAACTAAAGGTATTTTAAAAAGTATATATTATATGCTACAAATAAATAATTATTACGTAATACAACTGCGTTCTGTACCTTCG
>DWAO01002124.1:0-16756 GCA_018230605.1 Heliconius congener
CAAGTAAGTGGCTTAGGTCTTATTGAGAATAAATGTCTATAAACTGAAACTGAAACTGAATATAAAAATATTTATATATATGTGTGTAATGAGTGGCGGAACTTAACGTCGGGCTTTGTCTCATTACCAAACCATGGGAATTGAACAGGCAGCTGTCACATTTAAAGTCAAACCCTCTCCAACAGCGCTAATTTCCTCTGTATTTAAATAATATGCATATACAAAATGTATACAAGAATAAAAGTCGTAATTAAAAAGTAGGCGACTTGACACTCTAAGTGAATTTAATTTAACAAAAAACATCGTTGCCTTCTTTAAAATGTGTAATATAACATTAATTTAAAACAATCGAAGCACAAAACCAAAGGGGCCAACAAAAAGCTTAATAAAATGTAACTTTTTATCTAATAATAATAGATTTACTGAAACCGTTGAAAAATATGGAAAAAAAGCGAGAAATAACTTGGTTTTACTTTTCGTCAGCCTATTAACGCTTCCGCATGGATTGTCACAAAAAAATTCGAACGAGTTTTTTTCTTTCTAGTTCAGCCGCTGACAGATGAATAATAATAGGGGTATATGGTGAGCGTTGAAAGTGGCAAATAACTTTATTTATGAGAATTTAAAAATGAATATATCCAAATGTACGAAAGTTTATAAAAAAATACAATTTAAATATTGTGTGACGCCACAGAATCGGAACTTGTTTATTAATGGAAAAAAAACGATAAAGTAATTAGGTCAACTAGAACTGTTCAAAAGATTTTACCTTCTTGTTCTTTTATTTTCTTCTTATATTCTATTTTTTTTATTATAACTACGTTTTGTATATATTTCTTTACTTATTAGGTTTTTACAATTTTAAAAATAATTCAAAAATAGATCCCAAAGGAATATGTTATAATTTTTTTCTTATTTTATAGGCTAACGTAGCATAGCGGTACAGCGGCATCTCGCTGTAGTCGCGATGATTGTGAGTTTTATTTTAACTCGTAGAAATAAATAATATTAACAAATTGTCGTGTTAACAGCTCTGACGAATTGTGGATTTGAATTCTGTCAATCAACACGCAGTCTTGAAAAGAAATAAGTGGAAATTGAGAGACGGAATCTCTTAACGCTAAGATTTCAGGGATAAAAGACGTGAAGCCTGGTCTTTTTTTCCTATATTGCATTTTAAAATTATACAAAAATCCTTCATTTTCTATCCATTTCTTGAGTCTACAATACCTTGTTTGATCTTGGCAATACCTACTTTTACAAGCAGAAATTACAAATACAAAGAAATAAATTATATATTTAAAACTAAAATATATGCCCATTGATTCCTCATTTAATATTAATTAAGTTTATTCAATTACTTAACAATCTGCGATCATTTTAATAGAACACCGTAAATTATACTCAACAATCAAAAATATGAGGCCCAAGGGATATGGAGGAATGAATAAAATATTTCAACTATTCAAAGATATTCAATGCACGATCTCTTTGATGGCTGGTTTCCCAAAATAAAAGTTTTTAAGGTATCGCTACGAAAATGTTATTGATACCGTTCGCGTGATCGCTTACAGAAGCCTATTATTGTTTGTAATAAGATAATCCTATATAATGATGGCTTATTTCTACTCTAATGTAGGTTTTATTTAGTACAGACAAATATAATATTATGAAGATATATAATTTCTTATAATAATAATTTCATAATTTTAAGATTAATTTTTTTTTGCAATTTCTAAAATAAATGAGAAAAACTGGAAAATTTATACGTACTGTTCTATTCTGTTATTTTTATAATAGCGTTCCGAGTGTGCCAGTTGAGCACAACACCACTTCGCCGATGTCACGTTGAATGGAGAACTCAGAAAGGGGTTGTACGGTGAAAAAAGAGATAATATTACACAACCGAAAAGTGCATGTTTAAAAAAGATCCAGGTAAAACACTGTCTTCATCTATAACAAGACAAAATTATATATACAATTAACATATACGTATATGTAGCAATGTAGGGCTCGTTGCAATATTCTTCCGGCTTACCCGGCAATATACAAAAGAAACGTGACCATAAAGAAATAAAAATACAAAGAAAAGCTATTACATGAGAGACCCTTACATAAATTTAACCATCTTAAAATATACCACGTTCAATTCCCCACGAAACGAACGCGCCGGGACAGAGTGTCAATATTCAATTTATTTTATAACTACCGTCCAAGTATCGTACCGAAACGGGACACAGAGTATAAGAATAGAAAATACAACTACAACGTAATACATCCAGCGTACTAAAATTTCCCTACAAAACTTTTAGACTGTGGATACGTAAATATTTTTGCAGCGATGTTCGTAGAAACAGTCCCGAGGGACAGTCACTGATTGAAAAAGAAAACAGCTTTCTCGTTGTCCAATTGATTCTTTGAGCCCTTGTTGTAGATATATTTATACTTTCTTTATAATGGATAGAGAATTTGGATTTGAAGGCAATTATTTTCTAGAGAAAATAAATTAATCCATAAATTACACTTACAATACTGTTAGTCGAATATGATAATTTCTGATTCTAGTTAGCTAGCCTTAATTAATATTACACAAAAATATGTTTTACGCATTCCGTAATAAGATTGTAGACACCAACATTTGAAGTAGACTATTTATTTTCATTTGGAGAATTTATGGAAAATTATTCTCATTAGTAGACAAAGCGCGGCGTTGAGCTCTGTTACTCAACACGCAGTGTCTCGAAAATTATATGAAAGTTAAGGGAAAGTTCATTTCTGCCTTTTCTGCTACTGTGAACGTGTAAATATCATAAAGCTGTTTTTATATATTTTTAACTTATTAACAATTTAGGGGACTTAATGATTGAGAGTCCAAAGATGTCTGACGACAAACTACATACTAGGTAAGACCATATCTAGACGGATAGTGGAAAGTGTAGTAATGTGCCACTGAAACGCTGCGTAATATAAAAAAATAAATAAAGCCAAAAACAACTTTTGATTTAATTAAATACAAATTTACAAACTTATTAAAGTTACTGTTTCATTTAAACAAAGTTGATGAAAGGGACTTGTATAAAACAAGTATTGGACGACTGGAGCTGAACGGCGATCGGGCAATTGCTTGAAAGCATTCGTTTATCGCGAAATTAAATAACTTTCTAGGATTCGAAAACATCGCCAACTGTCCGACTCAGTGGGTCCGATTGAATCATTGAATCGGTAATTCGTTAAGATTCCCCGATACGAGTTCTCGAGTGCAAGCGCCACTCGGTTGTACAGTTGTAGACTTGGTGTTTTTTGTAAGTGTTTGTGGGTATGTTGTGTTGTTGCTTGGATTAGTGAGTAATTATGTGTAGGTTATTCGCTTGTATTTTACCAGAAAGAGAGGCTGGTAATAAAATAAAAATAAAAATAAATCAGCTTCACGCTGTATCCCAGCAGGGTACTATTACACTTCCAGTTCCCCACTTGTGTGTGGCGGAACTCAAGGTAATAAGATATGGTTCATTTTATGAAAATAATAGAAAGAAATATCCACAGAGGGTTGACTTAGCAAAAAGCACTTCTTCGGGTCTTCAACTTATACAAAGTTCATTGATTCAGTTCGTATCGCTCTTTTCGTATATTTTCATGAACAAGTAAATAAGATGACACAATAGTCATATAAAATCGTGTTATATATCTGTAAATCCCTGTCACGATTTTGCATTTTATTAAAAAAGAATTAAACATTGTCTAAGAAATGGGCACAATAAAATCTTTGCTTTAGTCTATATTAAAAAATAGCGTTGAAGAATTTATTTTAGATGGTTGTTGAAATTTAAGGTGCAATTTGCTCGGATTTGAACACAAAATCTTTAAACTAGTACTTTAATAGTAAAAACATTATTGTTGTAGGATTAAATAAAATACGTTTATAATATTTTTTAGGCTTCTGTACCTAAAAAAGGGAACGTGAACGTGAAAAAACCGTAATATTTGTAGTTCGTACTACAAACTTATATTTGTACTTAATTTCATACAAAATCAGTGCATATGCCCTCAGACTTAAGTTTGTTGACTTTAATAAGATCTACAGTATACTTCGCTTTAACCTACTATCCTGATACCATATGGAAATTCGTACGGAAGTCTCAGTGGGCGAGTCGGATTCACACTTAATTATTTTTTAAATTATACATTATAACGATATTACTACATAAATATTGATGGAAATAAAAAAAAAACAGTACATAATATAGAGTTTTTTTATTCAATATTTTAACAAAAAAATATATTTTCTACCACATTTTGATCCGCTCTGATTACCACAAAAACATACACAAGTTGTGCAAAAAATGAACCCAAATCGTCACCCAACTGACGTGCAATAACGTCAACTCCACGATGAAGACAAATTGTCTTGCATTCGAATGCAGCAAGTCCCCTCGAGACTAGGCCTTTGAAACTTGACCCATTTGCTGACACTTACAATCTCTGAATTACCAGATGCCTTTGTCTAAAAGATTAATTTAATATTTATTAAACGTTCCAGACTATTCTTTGCAATTTTGGCCTTCAACATTGTATTCTATTCCCGTTATTGGCAAGAATAAGTTCGATGTCCGTTTTCCGTATTTCCGTTTCCTGTAGGTATCACTTTTATTTTTTTTTGCTACACTTGAATTGAATTATAATATAAAACTTATATTTTTATATAAATAATGTATTTTTTAAAATAACTGGTTTTTGTTTACGTGAACTATAAAACTTAAAATCTCGATTCTTGCCGGTGCATCGAAATTTCGGGCATCGAAAATTCTTTGGAAGGAACCTACATCCCATATTTCAGCGTTCTACTACGCATACTTTCGGCTGTGTGTTGTTTGTTTTTCACTTTCTAACGAGAGAGTTGGTTGTAAATAAATTACGTTTTATATTTTTTATCGTCATGCACTTCCTGCATATAACATACACAAATACACACATAAATGGAATCTTATGTTGAAAGACTTTTTTTTTCACTTTCTTTTCAATTTTTAGATATTACATAATTAGTCGTAGATGCCAATAGTATACTATGACTTGCCAGACAATTACAATAGCCCTGTGGAAATCATATCCGCTACCATCGTGTCTATCAGGCTCAACTCTCAAAGTAAGTCTTATACAAATTTCTTAGTTACACATGTTTTAGTAACATGTTATCATAGCCGTAGGCCCTCTTCTTATGCAAAACATGTTTTTTTTTATTAAATATTAACAAAATTTCACATAAAACAACACTATCAGAAGCAAATAGTTATATTTCCTTCCCAGTGCACACAACTCCAATAAAATATTGGCTGGTTTTACTGCTATATGTGGTAAGCAAAAAAAAACGGAATAGGCAATATCAGTTGGAGACAAAGAACGGAAAACAAAGGGATCCTGTAAACGTTTGTCTAAAACACATAAAAATGCCGCATCAAAATTCACTTTCGTCGCACTAGAGGAGCAATAACGGCGCAAACATTCGCGGCGGTGATATATAAAGAGATGCGCGTCAATCTCATCTGAAGGCTCGATCGGAATAACTTACACTGTTCCATTTGATGGGTACTATGGTAATGGTAGAAAAACAACATTTCTCGATGTGGGACTCATTGTGGCGTAAAAGCTTGCGAAATTCTACATCTATTTGTTTCAGATGTTGAACATTTACTTGAAATGCTATTGAGAATTTGTTTTTATATTTAAATTTATATTCATATTGTGTACGCTCTCAAATTAAACCGCTATTCAAAAAATAAATAAAAACATAGTTTATACAAACTTTCAAAAAATGTGATAACATTGTTTATAGACGTTAAAAATAAGTGTCGGATTCATGTATAATTTCTGCAGCGCTTAAAATATTTCCATACAAAAAATACTCCACAAATAGGCGGTGACATAATATTCATTGCTATGTCTCAAGCGTGGCATCAAAACAACAGATACGCATAACGTGTAGCCAACTAGGGGCCACCAACTTTTCTGGCACGATTTCAATCCCGCTTGAACTATAGTACGTCAAATTTAGACAAACACCAATTCGCCTCATGAATAAAATATTACTCAGTCGACCGATCCTCTCAGTCCGATATGTGAGCAACGAGACGTCCCGGCAATGCAAAGTAAACCTTACTCCTATATGAGAAGGATAAAAAAAATCAAAGGTGAAAAAATATATTTAACATCATTTAAGGTATTGCGTTAGGGTTATGATCATTTTTAACATTTTTATTAGATAGCTCGATTAAAGTTGACATTCAGGGTCGCGTCATCGATCCTATTCCAATGAAATTTTATTATGTGATGAAACGGTTATTTATATGGACCTACGTGATCAAATGGTTTTATAAAATGATATTCAATTATACGTTACTTTGGGTACAAAGTAGTTATTTCTATATAATTTATTTTGTCGCCATTCTGTCGGTCTAATGGCTTCAATAAAAGGAGTAGAAAAATTGTGATATATATTTTTTTTATTTTATAATGAAACTACTAAACTTGGGGCCAGTCATGACGCAGGGGCACCAAGTGTGCCTGGAAATTGACTGGTTATGGGTTCGATCCCCACTCGAGGAGATGAAATTTATATACATTTATATTTTCATATCTTCGCTCTGGTGTCAAGGGGAAAGCGCGGCGTTGAATTCCGCCACTCAACACGCAATGACTCCAGAAATTAGTGAAAAGTAGGGAGCGGAGTGTCTTAACATTAGGTTCCCTGCTGTGTATGGGGAAACTAATGTCGGGTAAAATAATTGATCAGCCATGGTAAGTGCTGGATATCCATGTTATTCAAGGTTAAGTAATAAAAACAAATAATAATAATAATAAAAATATTTCATATTAAAACTTTTAAGTTTTATAAAATATAATTAAATTATATTTATAAGTTCAAAATAAAAACAAGCTTACCTATAATACTTTTCAAATTCTTCAACAACCTTTTTAGTTGAGCCAAATATCTGAACATGTTCAGAGAATCTGTAATAATATCGGATTTTTATCACATTTCATTATCGTACATTACGATCCTGATATTATTTTTACCTAAAATCCAGAAATCTGGGCCACCATCAATTTCCATGTAATATTTTATTCGTTACTATATTGCTTAGGTACCCTAGATATTTACGAGATCCTCACAGACACATTAACTTTCATTGCCGAATGTTGCCTTATATTTTTTTGTCTTTACACATTTTGTCTTTACTTTGAGGAAATTGGGCACTAAAGGTTTATGAATCTCTATTAGCGTTTGATGTTTATGAAAATTATTTTATTTAGATTGTTGAAAGTGTTTTCATGATTTTCATTATATTTTTTTAGCATTTAATAGTACGTTTCCTTTTATACCTTGCCAAGTCCAATAATACTTTCGTAGTCGAATAGCATAAAGCTGTCTGTCTATCCGTTTGTCCGTCCGTATGCCACAATCACTTTATGCAGAAACTATTAAGAAACCACAGCTGGAACTTAGTAGGCAGAGGGGTATTGTAGGTAGATTCCTTAAAACGCTATACTATTTTTAACGCTTTATTCAAAAAAATGTTTACTCTTTTTAGGACTCCGTACATGAAAAGAATACTCTTATGGGATCACTTTTTGGTCCATCTATCCGTCATCAACACCATTTATTTATCTCGACATTGCGTGATCGTGTTAAGCTCAAATAATTGTTCAATAATCATTTCAATGATTTCTTGGAGCTCACAAAAACAGCTTTTAGCTTTTAGCGCAAGACAAATAAAACAATTGCAAACTTATAAGTAAAAGAAAATCTCAAAGTGAAGTTTAAATTTTTTTATATCTAGTACTTCCCGTTGACCTACATTCTAGAAATCGGTACGAAACCCTCAGTGCAATTACCCTTTCCCTCTAACTTTTAAAATTAGAAATTTAAAAAAATACCTAGTAAGCTGAAACGTTGTGGTTTCAATATTCTATTAATAAAACGAACAGCGTCCATTTCCAATTATAATATTGAACTCGCTTATTATTCCAACAGTTTATATGTATTTAAAATTATCAATTGAAATACTTTTTACATTTTCAATTTGTACAGTATATAAAATAAAGATTTTTCTTATTCACAATTTATAAATTCAGTGTCATTAATAAAATAAAAAATTAAATTATTAACACACACATTCTTTCAATATATTAAAGTAAAACTTATACAATTGCAAATATAATGCTTCTATGTTGCTAATACTATTTAATACTTAACAAGAAAAGTCATTTGAACGAGATTTAATGGATTTTTTTAAGCTATACAATATTAAAAAAAATCACAAAGATAAGTTTGTCATCAATCACTGAAAAACTAATGTCTTTATTACCTACTTAAAGATTATAAAATAGTTTGAAAACAAGGTTCTTTGATGCTTATGCAGGATTAGCAATCCATCAAAATATTATTGTAAAGTATTACAATTTTAATTTTTATATTGAAAAAACCGACTGAATAGCTTATTGTCAGTTCTTCTGTGTAGAACTGCCATTCTAGGTAGTGCTAGCTTAATGTACATTCAAAAATCTATTTGAATACTGATGTTTTTAGTTTGAACAATAAATTGTTGTCCATCTTGATCGTACATTGGTACAATCGCAGTAATCAAAGCTAAAGCTGAGCTGGTTTACATTGTATCAACACATTAGATCAGGAGAGCCAGGTAGGTTAATTGCTGCTCATTTAACATGGATAGCCGCTACGCACCGTTGATTGTGGTCACAATCACACGCTCCTATATGTTGAAATCTGCGTTAGTTTAAAGTATTGAATGGCATTTAAGTATTGTGTGTAGGTGCGGAACCAGAAAAATTAATTGTGTTGTATATTTTTTTGAAAGTTGGAAGGCAAAACATAAAAAAATGCATTTCTGCTATTAGGGGTCGAACTAATAACCAATGTGTTGTTTGACGTATTCTCAATGTGCCATAACTTATGGTATAATAGTCCCAAATACAACAAAATACATTTAAAATCACTTATAATTTCTACTTAATATATCCATATGTACATATAAATTTTACTTCTAGTACTAGTTTTGTTGTATCATACCTCCATTTGTATTACTAGTATTAAATTGTCTTCCTAGCTACCAGCCACGTGATTGCTAACTTGGTTTGGATTGTCCAAATCAGTGGAGATTAGAGGTATTAATATCGCATATAAACAGATGAAAGCCATAAGCGCATATCCATACACATATATAGTATTGGAATACTATTGGACATTGCAGACTAATAACGTTTGATAATAATAATGACGTCAATATGGGGACACTGATATATTGTTTATAATTTAATACAAACTTGATGGATGTAGATTCAGTCCACGTCCACACTCACAGCAAAGAACATTGTTTTCCCAAAACAATGCGATTCACAGTTTCTCCACTTATTTCAAAGTCAACAAAAGTCTTGAAATTAAGCAAGAAAACTAGTCAAGTGCTCGCACTCGCCCTCCGAAGTTTTCGTACCAATGTCGGGATGGTAGGTTAAAAAGGTACAACTTGTAAAAGTTGACAAACTTAAGTTTAAGGGCGTATGCAATCATTTTGTATGAAATATATAATTATAAGTTTGTAATAGTTTTTATCTGAATATAATTTTCCATTTTCAGATGGTTTTTTTTTAAGTTTCACAATTAGATCTACGGGAAATATTAAATAGATCTTAATTACGCGGCGAATAGAGTCAAACTAAAGTTTACAGGCAGGTTTATATACACTTATTTTACAGAAAATGAACTATCAATATAGGTATATAATGATAATTTTCCATATAATATCTACAAATTTCCATATTTGGGATTTTTCGATGTCTTAAATTCGTCATGATATTTGGTACGAACAGTGAACCTACAGTACAGTAACCTCTAAGTAACCTCCACGCGATAAATAGTCTTGACGGACAGACGGACACAATGTAATTCTTTAAGGAATATATATATATTTCCCTTTTTGATACAGAAGCCTAAATACATAGACTGTATTGTATGCGTGACAATTGGAGTGTCTCAATACTAGTTTCACTTCTGTTCACCATGCTCTATGCAGTAGACGCATTAAAGAAAAGAAAATACATATCGACTGGTACGTTCTAGACTGAAAAGGAACTCTACATCGTGGCCTTATTATATGTTTAGAAAATGATATGAATAACACGTAACATTGTCTCTGATATGTGTGGAACGTGGAATGTTTTGTATAGTAACTATCAAGTAAAACATTGTAACTGTACTCGCGATGGTTGTGGGGTCGATTCCCATTAGATTTTTTTTTTGATTGCCTCACTCTATGGATTCTGCTAATCAACACGCAATGTATATATGATACATTTTAAGGTAAAAAATATAAAAAAATATTTCAGTAGAAGCCGTCGTGGCAAAGTGAGACTGCGCCTGACTGTAAGCACGATAGTTCTGGGCTATATCTGTACTTAGGAGAATGATTATTTTACTTATTAATATTTCTTCGCTTTCTTAGACTAAGTGTGATATTGAGTTCCATCTACCATTTAACATGAAATCGGGCAGAAATTAGGAAATTAGGAAATGGAATATTTTACTACTAGACCCTCTGCCAACCCTGTTATGTGTAAGAAAGTGTAATTGTCACTAAACAAGTAAAACAATTGACATAAAAAAATAACCTATAGTGCTAAAAATTAAAACTATCTATAATATTCACCATAGTTATAAAATCCATATAACCCCAACATAATAGTCGTTACCTAACTCATTTAGTTCTTGCCGAAAGCTATTCCCGAGCACGTTTTATTAGATAGCAGCAGGAAGGACATTTAGCTGCATCAGCCCGCTATAAAGCGATTAGGTGGAATTTACAAGCGGTGCGTGGCAAGACGCCTTCCGATGTGCCGCCAACGTGTACTACTTCCGGAACGCTATACCTGAAACTGTGATACTCTTGTTTATAATATGTTACTGTTGTGTTGTCATAAATAGTTTTATTTTTCGTGTATTTTGTATTTTCTTTAGGATATAAGTGGGATATTCGGGTTTGCCTTTTTTTTAAATTAATGCATATACAGTACTTAATACAGATTTATATAACAACTAGTGGAACAAAAAACCTATTTTATTTTATAACTTTATTTGTATACTACACATTAAATATAACACAGGTACAGAGATTTGCAATGTACAAAAGGCGATCTTATGGCTCATAAAATCTCCCATGAAAATAAAACTGCTGTACAAGGGAAGTTTTCCAAAGATAAAAAATTGTTGCTTATAGGCGAAGGGCTATAGTAAACGCCCAAAAAAAATTGTGTGGGTACCTCGATGAACAGGTGTACCACACTTTGTATACTATCAGGAATCGAATTCACAATAAGTAAAATTCACAGTCACACAATTCTCAACTACAAGACAATACAGTAAGTTAAGTTAATTGAAACTAACATCCTGAGAATGCAGCTCTAAAGTGTCTGCACGCGACGGTAGTGGATCTAGAGTTAAATTATACGTTCTTTCCATCTCATTAGTTACATAAGCCTATATATTACATCAATATAATTTTTCACGAAAAGAAAATAAATAAAAGATATTTGATAGTAAATAAAAGATATTTGATAGTACGGTAAATTTGCTCGTGCACTCGTGGAAATGAATTATTGCCTTCTATTTGGTCTGGTAACGAGATATATTCTAGAAAATTGTGCAGATCGTAAGGGTCGAAGCGTCTTAACACTGGTTTCCAGGTTCCTTCTGCTGCTTTATACAGAATACAGCGTAAATCCAAAAGAGTTTGATTAAGTTCGTAATGCGTGAAAAAAAAAATGATTTATGAACGAGGAAAATTTAAATGACATGAAAAAAAAACACTTTAAAACAGCCAAAATTAAAATTTACAACAATATTATAGCTGACGAAACACAAATTATAATAGAACAAATGCGAAATCAAATATCAAATATTTAAGCAAAATCTCTAAACACTTTTATAAAGAGGCTAAAACACATGATAAGTTAATTTGAACTATATTAGTCGGCAATAAGCCGATTAGCCCTTAATTTACGAGGGCTGCGTGGCGGGTGCGGGCGGATGTGTGCTGGGGCGGGCGGGCGCGGGCCGATGCGGTGTGAAGATACTGCTTGTTAACTGTTCCGCTGCACGGTACTGTGATGTAAATAAATGCAATTTGTAATTACCCTGCCCGAGCTCGGTGTCGGTCGGCTATGATTCTGAAAATCTAAACTGTTTTAACCATTTTGTGATATATTTTTCTATGGTTTCTGTGTTTTAACTTTTTATGTGCTAAGAAATTAGATTCATTCATAGTTGTCAGAAAAAACGTAGAGATAAGACACTCCGCTCCCCACTCTTCATCCAATTTTCTAGATAAGATGAGTTGAGTGGTGGAACTCAACGTTTCATTTTGGCTACCAGATTAAAAAAATGTAATTTTTTTTTATATTATTAAATCAGACTCGATATCCCAATGCGGTCGTGTTATCAATCAAAGGTGACTGCGCTTCGAAGGCGCCCATATTTTTAAGTTTATTTATTTAAAATGTCTGTGTGTGTGTGACTGTAAACTAGGTAGGTTTCGTGGGAACTTCCTTCCACGCGCCACGGAATTGTAGAATGGCCTACCTGCGGCGGTATTTCCAGGTCGATATGACATGAGTACCTTTCAAAAAGCGCGTCTATCTCCACCTTAAAGGCCGGCAACGCACCTGTAGCTCCTCTGGTGTTGCACGGGGCCGTGGACGGCGGTAATCACTAACCATCAGGTGACCCGAACGCTCGTTTGTATTGTCCTTTTCCATAAAAAAACGCGACTGGTTGTGGTTTCGATCACCACCAGAGGAAATGAAATATTTATTTAAAATTTATAACTCCATTTGTTCGCGCAACACGCAATGTGCTGCGCCCATTGAATTTGGTCGAAGTTGGGGAGCGGAGTGTCTAACACTAAGTTCCTTCTGCCCACCGTGCTGCGCGGGGAATACAGCGTGAAGCTGCAGCGACCTTAAGGACTTACGATACCTGTGACATACTAGAATAAATTATTATTTTCTTTTTCTTCCTATATTTGTATTGTAATTTCTCACTTCTTGCTGAATTTCATAATTGTAGGTCCAAAGGAAGTACACGAATTTGTGAATTTCATACAAAATACACTATAAGATTCCAATGAACAAAATCAAAAACATTGTTTTTTTAATAGCATGCTAGCTAACAATAATAAATTGTAACAAGCATGTAAAAGTTTTGAAGTAGCCCGATGAGAACGTGTGGCTTGGTCAGAGCGCTTAGACGGTTTCCAAAAAAAATATATGTTTACTAAAAAATATTTTTCTTTCTTAGGTGTGCAATATTATACACTGTAAAAATATTAAAATATATATTTTATACATCGAAGGGTAGTAGAATTGGATATTGGATATTAATTTCAACTTGACATAAAAGTTCATGATGGACAGACGGATGGACAAAATAATCCTGTAAAGGTTCCGTATATTTATTTGAAAAACAGAACCCTAAAATGAACTTATTCAATTTCAATTACTATATTTTCTTAAAGAAAGATACAATACAAGACGTTATAAAAACTGAAGAAATTATGATCATAGCCTTATTTAAAAGTAGTTAAAATGTAATAAAACTTATATAAAAGACGTGAAGACGGTCAAAATGAAAATAAATTACGTTTAGAAATAATAAAAGTTGTAACTTACTTTTATTGCTCGCTTCGTCGAAGTTGCTTCGAAGCATAATTGAAGGATTATTATGAAAATATGGAAAATATGGGTTCTGAGTTATAGGAAAGGAAAGGAAATTATTTTATAAAATGCACTGAGCGTTTTGCATAATGTTAAGAAAATTATTTAGTGTTGTTAACAATGTTAACAACCACTTTATCATTTCAACACAACAATAATGTGAAATAAAAAGCCTTACAGCTTATAAAAGTTTTATTTGTTTTTAATATTTTGAAATAACACTCAAACATCCCCAAAATTCTGCTACGGTAGGCCGAGGAAAGACATTTCACTCCCAATTTTCTACCCAATTATCAAGACAGATTGGCGGAACTAAACGCCGGCTATGTTTTGCTTATATATTGTGGGAATCGAATCAAACATTTTGTTTTATGGCCAGAAAATCCCATATCCCGCGCCGTCCCACTGATAACAATAGCTTAATGGAGATAAAAACTATTAAAATATTTTATGATTCCACTTGATGTTTGAGTTTTTAATTAACACTATACGAGAACAACACGATATCTTCAGTTATAAAATGAATTACTCTTCGACAAATTGCAGTGAAAACTGTTGAAAACCCACTGTATTGTTGATTTAAGTGAAGTAAGGCGAGAAATACGCCAATTACTATTTAAATTCGTTGAAAATAAGTTATTTATGGTTTATCTGATCTACGATGAAAGGCAATATCGTTTGCTAATTAATGCATCTATATTATATGTAGCTTTATATAATAAAACTAGTAGTCTGCGTTGGTTTTGTCTGGCTGTATAATATTTTTTATAAATTGACTTTATATGCTTAATAAAGAGAGAGCCGAAACATTTTTTGTTTTATACAACCTACAATTAATGTCTGGCAATGTGTAACGACATTTCTAATATGGTGAAATATATTTTAATTCCATAATGATTCCTCAAAAGGAACATTTACATGAAAACAGGGAGAGAATATTTTATGATTCCTTCTCAATCTTCCTAGCAGGGTAAGGAACCTAGTTTTAAAAATTGAGACACTTGTGTGAATCGACCGATTGCTTCGATCCCCACTCGAGGAGATGAAATATTTACTTAAATTTATATTCCCATTTCTTCGCTCTGGTGTCGAGGCTGAGTTCTGCCATTCAACACGCAATGCCTCCAGAATTCGACAGAAAGTGGGGAACGGTGTGCTTTAACACTAGGTTAACTCTGCCTACCCTGATGTGTGCGGTATACAGCGTGAAGCTGATTTTTTTTGTCTTTTAAACAAGAAAGAAAAAACGAAAATAATTTAATCCCCCGTGCACTAATCGAACTCACAACCGTTGCGTTTGCTTGAACCTTAACATAATTAATTAAAACATCTTTGTATATTCTAATTTGGTGCCAAAGATCGCCAAACACGTCTTGCGGCAAACGTGTGGAATATAAATCGTATACAATCTGAGAGCCGAAATATGGGCTCGATGAGTTATATAGAGACGCCTTATCTCGGTCGACCTGCCTGCTTGCTACGAGTGCTTCCACTTTGCACCTTATATTTTACGGTTTTATAAATTGATATTGTCACAAATATTATTTTACTGTTTTGGTTATTGATTACGTATATATATATTTGGTGTAAATAAAAGTACACTAGTAGTATATTTAAAAGTATATAGAACAACTCTCTCTCGTATGCGTATAGAAAAAGCACCTTAAACTACCAATAAATTTTTTAAACAATAACATTACGATCATCGTTAATATTTTAATCCAATTTCAATTGCCGTCGTGGCGCAGGTGCACAAACGTGCAACTGTAACCTTGCCAGTTATGGGTTCGATCCCTACTCACTGGTTTGAAGTCTCAATGGGAACTGAGTGTTTTAACACTAAGTTCCCAGGTTCAATCTGCCTACCCTACTATGTGAGGGACACAGTGGAAGCTAAGAAACCACTTTCTTACTTCTGACTTCTTAAATTTTTAAGACTCAGCGACAAGTGAAACAAACCTAAGCAATCGTGTTAAATTGTCCACGTAGCGGCAACATTAAGCCGCGGCAGTACGCTATGTGAGTGTCGTAAATATCAACAATTACTTACATTATATACTTACATATACTGACATTACTTACCTATACCGATGTTACTTCTAAATTATGAAGGTATCTGTAATAGTAGTAGGTAGTTTCTAGTTGGAACTTATGTTCAGTCATAAACTTGGCTACAAATGTTGAAGCCAGTCGTGACGTAGGGGCAGGCACAAGAAAATACGACTGGTTCTGGGTTCGATTTCCACTTGAGGAAATGAAATTTTCATATTACCGTTTCTTCGCTCTCATGATGATGCCAAAATAAGGCGTTGAGTTCCGCCACTCAATACACAATGTCTCCAGAATTTGGCAGAAAATGGCGACCGGAGTGTCTTAACACTACGTTTCCTTTGCCTGCCCTATTGTTGCGGAATACAGCGTAAAGCTGATTTCTTCGCTCTGGTGTCGACGGATTGAACACTATAAAAATAAATATAAATAAATCCCACTGAAAGGTAAAATGTATACGTAAAAATATACTCTTCTAATCTGGTTACGGTTCACGGTTCACGGTTTTTTCCGTACAACAAAAAAAAAAATATTGCTTAACAATAAATAAGTATAAGAAATGAGCCAAAAACTTTAATATTATTTAATTACATTAGTTTGAGGTTTTCGAGGCGCAGTTGAACAACGTCTGACCGTAACGTGTAGTTTAGTGTTAGGTCCTCGTTGCTCGAGGAAGTTCCGGGGCGGCGTTAAGAACCGCCAATCAACACACAATGTCTTAAAAAAGTTAACTTAATGTTTTAGCACGCTCCCTCTGCCGACCCTTCGAGATCTGGGAAAATCTCCGGTATACGCGAAGAAGCTACGGTTTTACTTTATTCATAAATTGTACCTGTCGCTTCACTATTCTTCTTTTTTTTTTTATGGAATAGGACCAGGCAAACGAGCGTTCGGGTCACCTGATGGTAAGTGATTACCGCCGCCCACGGCC